>VZTD01005871.1:178100-223356 GCA_013397725.1 Rhagologus leucostigma
AAAAAAAAAAAAACAAAAAACAAACATTTCAGGAATTCTAGCAATATCTTCCCTTTCCAGCCTCTCCAGTAACTACGGTGTTTGTAAACATGCACGCTATCATTACATGGAAGCAATTAAAAGTTGTAATCTCAGTCTGATGTTACAGAGCTTCTACCCATTTATATACTATTGCTTCTGATCTTGCTGCCTAGGTCTTAATAAGCAAAGGCAATAATTTACTTTATTTCTTTTCTGGCACAAATCACTGTTTTCACATAAGATAATATACTTGCACATCTGAAGTATCCGCAAAAGTGACCCTTAATGAGCCTTTCAGTGAGAAATAAGTGTCTCTCAAAATGCCTATCAAAAATCACATGAACCACCAAATCAGTCTGCAATTTAAGTCAAAATACAGAATTTGGAATTCCATCAGTTGGTTAGGTAGCATAAATTCAATTTATAGTAAAAAGTACTACTGTTTATGGTCCTATTTCTCAGTGCCAAAGATAATTCCTATTTAGCCCAAAGTGGAACTGATATACAACAGAATATACATTACCAAGTTGCTAAATGCAAAAAATCTTTCAAATCCCAAACCTTCAGGGATAAGCTAAAGCTATTGAAAAAAAAAAACCCACTGGTACGAATAGATACATTTCATTTTCTACACGAAAGACAAAACAAAACCAGAAGTTGAGATCCTTTGTTCTCTCATTTCATTTCACAATCACAGCCTGTCCACTTCTCCAAGGTGAATGATAACCTCTACCAGTTCTACCAGTACACTGTATGATTATGTTACAATAGTCCCTCAAACAACAACTTCATAGTACCCAAAAGAACATCATCATGGCAAACGGAATATTTCACTATATTTCTCTTTTTGTTAGAAAGTTTTTTTCCTTGATTAGCTTAATACTGGCAGTTTTGCAACCATTGTAAGAATACAATAGTATAATAGGTATTTTGTTCATCTTTTGTTTCTGTGTGACCTGCTCTAGGTGACCCTGCCTTAGCAGAGTGTTGGACTAGATGATTTCCAGAAGTTCCTTCCAACCCAGTGATTCTGTGATCTTTAACAACTGGCTTAATACTCTCTTAAGTTATGTAAGTCTTTAAGTTTCAATCTCAGAAACATGGAAGACTAAGAGACCACCACAACGTGAGAGACAAATCTGTCCAAAAATTTTTAAGTTGGATAGCCTTTAGAATAAACTCCAGGTACTTTTGTCATATGATATATTAATTGATTATTTTCCAAATTCACGCAGCATTGTAGAAAATAACAGCAATTACAGACTTACACAGGTCAAGTCTCTGAGTAATTGAACATGCAACTGATCTCCTTGAAACACTGCATAGTCTTTCCTTTCAAAAAGTAACTATGACAGACAAAATGCACAGCAACCTACATGCAGGAACTCTACACAACAATTCTGAGCATCAAGGAAATAAAGGACATATAGTTAAGATTTTAGACTACCCGCCACTCATATCCTCAAGAACAATCACCTATAGGGTAAAGTTCTACCAGTATTCTATGAAGTTTAATAATGCTTTCAAAAGCTACACTAAAACCATGAATCTATGCCACATGCAAACTGCATCCAAGAAATGCAGTCCCTAACATCAAACAAGCCACAGAAATTCTCCTGAACGAGATTGAGATGCTGTTTTTAACGATCTTTGACTCTTATGAAATAAAGATTTTAAAACATTCCTGAAATAGAACACCACAAGAGGAGTAGGAAAAACTATCCTACATTAAAATAATAACAAACCAACATTGAAATTACTAAAGCTGAAAACTCCATTTGGTCTCATAACATGGTTGACACCATGCCCATCCTGGGGCAGAGTCCTGCAGGTTCTCCTCCTACTAATCACAGGCACAAAACTTGGAATATATTAGAAACCAAGAGTAGTTGGGAATATGACTTTTCATTAAGCTGGATGCCTTTTATGGGTTTGATCAATGAGTTATACTCGTTAAGAAAATAATCTTCTGACAGACCATTCAACGAAATCCAAACACATACAAGGAAGACTTTTCAAATACAAGAAAGACAACAGATTTGCAGAAGCGACAAGGGCAAACAAACTTGTGCTCCATCTAAAGCAGCTTGGGGAGAAATCAAGATGATGAGACATGCATTCCACCTTAGTCACTGAATAACCTGAGAAAGAGAAGCGTGTCTCCTTTGCAGACACAGCAATGAAGTCACAAGTCCTGACTACTGCACACATCTGCACACCCACACACAGTGTAAAACACACAGCTGTATTTTCTGTCAAGGACATGGTTTAGGAATTTTGTCCACTGGCAACAAAGACTACTTGTCTGATATTATTACAAAAATAAACTTTCCCTATAAGTACTGGTACTGGGTTAATGTAGAAACGAGTTAATCTTAGAAAGGAGAAATTCAGCTGTAAAATTTATAAATAAGCAAAAACCCTCAAAATTCCATTCCAGAAAGATAATGAAATGTCTTCAAATACTCTCATAATAAACTTATTACTACAGTGTCACTTCTCCTGGCTCCTCAAAAATTTATTTTGTGAGTTTCTCTCAACCAGTATTTTGCACCTCAGCCATAATAAAAAACTGCCATTGGAAGGTATCAGAATGACAACTTCCTACCTTCTTTTGCTTGATAACCTTTGACTCATCCCATTACGTAATTTAGAACCAAACTGGTTGAAAACTACTTGCAGTTTAAATTAAAAATTGATTTTGTAATTGAAAAACATTGCAGTTTGCCATACGAACTGCATTACTGCTTTTGAGTATTTCAGGGTTGACACAGTAAGTTCTGCTTTTTTCAGAAACTACCCTTTTATAACAAATTAGAATAAGATAACCTCTTATTCAGCAAGTTCATCTACTTGAATTTTATTTCCAGTTTCATACCTGAGCTTGCCTTTTTTGTTGCTTTGTGGCATGTCCTTTTAATAAAATAAATAAAAAGACACTTCACCCAATCAGAAATTCTAGATCTACTCAGATAGCCTCTGGAGAATTCCTTAATAGAGCATATACAATTGTACAGCCCAGCTTTAAAAGATCAGAAAATCCCTATTACACTAAGTTCTTCAGAAATAACAAAATCCTACCATTCCCTCCAGGCCCCAGAGGAAGAAGTGGGAATTTGGCATTTTCTTAAGCATTGCAATCCTCACAGCAAATTAATAAAAATGCAACTTCTGTGTTCAGCAAAATTCTGGTGTAGCAAACTGTGCATATGGCCAAACTTACACGATGCATGTGCAGTCTGAAAGCTGGATCAGGTAACTGTAGAAATGAACCCATAAAGTAAAATCACACTAAGCACATGCACATTGTTCTGAAGTTCTCAGAAATGTGACCGATTCTATAAATTTCTCATGGAAGCAAAAAAGGAAATGGTGACCAAAAAAAGCCAACAGTTCAAAGAAGTTTGCACTTCCTACACTAAAAACTCATTTCTGCATGAAATAAGTCATAGAACTGGTTATACGTAACATCAGCTGAAAACTCAAAGAATGGTGCCAAGACGGGGCAAAGCAGATATAGGGAATAAGAAGCTTGAGTCTGAAAAAAATTGTTGTAGTTTGTACTGGGAACAGAAAATGTGATTTTAACAGGGACATACCATTCTGACCTCAGAGTACTGGTCCTCTCTTCAGGTAGTACTCTCCCTCTGCTAGAATGCACCAAAACAGGGCAGTTGTTTAATGTATGTTTCGCGACACGTGTATGAGCATGCAGCAGAGAAAAGATTCTTAAGGGACAGAAATGCACTCCTATGAAGAGAGATAAGCAGGTTAAGCGATAATCAGACAGGTCATAAGCCAGGTTTGGAATTCTAGCATCTTAACTCTTTGAATCCCCAGACAGGTCAAATATATTTAAAAATACAAAGAAATACAGCATGACTTTTGATAAAAAGCTTAGAACAGTTCTCGGAGAAGAAAAGCACTTTTAAGACTTTTCATTCATCACTGGTATTTAACAGTCATCACATATTCAAAAAAGACATTTTTAATAGCAATTATAACAGAAGTTAACTAAGTAAGATTAAGTAATTTGGTCTCAAGCTTCACAATTAAGAGAGCTGCAGTGCTAAAATATTTCTTCTCTATCGAGTGTTACAGTTTCATTATCAGGATGACATACTTTGCTACCTCTGATGTTTGGTATCACTCCCAGCTGCTCAACAATTTTTTCCACAAACAACAGACAACTCAGACAACGCACAAAAGGACCAACATAGCTTAAACTAGAAAACAAACCTTGTCTAGTCCAAGCCAGCACTACAGCCTGACTTCTGAAGCAGAGATAGCTGCTCCCAGTATCAAAGAAATTATACAAAGGTTTCATTATAAGGAGCATCTCAAAAACCTTTATGTTGATGAGTCCTCTAAGAAGCTATCAAAACAGAAGAAAACCCTTGGTGGAGTAACATGCTAACATTTACAGTGAAATCAGAATCTGCCAAATCAGAAATTTTCACAAGGAAAGCTGGTGGTGAGGAAAGAGGAAACAACACCCTCAGATTTTAGGGAGGCTGTATCTCTCCAAGGAGTGCAAAAGTGAAAATGGCCTACATCAAGGACACTGTCAGGGCAGAAGGTGGTAGCATGGGGATGGAAACGGATGAGTTGGAAACATGAAGGTCAGCTGGACCTCACAGGCAAGGGAAAATGGTTGCAAGGACAGTGTTGATATGCTTGTCAGTAAGCAAGTAAGATGACCACACGCCTGCTCTATTGCTGGGAGAGTGGTTTTTTCCCATTTCTCTTAATCTTATTGTGGTCTCTTACATCACACCTAAGCCAAGCTGACACAGTTTCATCTGCTAAGTGCCTCCAGCTATCTCTGTAGAGTCACCACCTTACATACTGTTCAAGCAATATTTAACATTTCCTACATACCCAAATCAGTTGAAATCAAAAATGCCCATTCATAAGCTTTCCAGATCTGTATTTCTGTAAAATATTAAGTCTTATTAGATAATGTATGTCACCATATCTATTAGGTAGTCTGCATCTGTTCACTGGACACTGTCTTGGTTGCTTCATTTACTGTTCAAAAAACCTTTGCACTATATATCAGAGACAGGGAGATTAAAAGCTTGTAAACCAAATGGAAAAAACAAACTCTGAAGTATTAATTAAATTTTGGTTCATGATCACACGATTTAGGTGTTTTCGTCATGTCAAATCTCTTTTATGAGAAGAATAAAAGATTAAAAATTAAATAATAGGACTCCTTTGACTTTTTATTTGCTTTCAGCTGAGACTCTCAGCCAGGAGGCCAGATTTCTGCATCTGTGCTTCAGCTAAACGGCAACCATTGCTCCAGATGTGACACTTCCACGATGATTGTGAACAGGCTCCTCTTTCCAGGAATATTTTTTTTTCTTTTTTCCTTTTTTTTTTTGGTAAGCACAGCACCAATTCCCGTAACTTTTTAAGAAAGCTGCACTGCCTACCTATTTCTTACTGGATAGAGTCAAAACTTCCATGTTTGGTTAATCTAAAACACTGTATTTTAAATAAGCCCTGGCTTCCCGAGCATTTCCTGCAGCTAAGCACTGTACAGTCAGATGCACAGCATGATTAATAGCGTAATAACAGAGTATTTTTTTCTTTCATTACTCTGATGGAGTTTGTTGACATTAAATAAATCAGTACTAGACCCATTTCTACTCAAGCTCCTGCCAGGGTGGGGAGTGGCGAAAGGTACGTTGCTGGTGTTTTGGGGGGGGGGCTTTTTGTACAGAGAGCACAAGGTAGATAAACCTTTTACCTGAATAAGAGAGCAGCTACTTTTTATCTTCTACTCCAGTACAGTCACACATACAGTATTTAATGTAAGCTGCTAACCATTTGTTTGAAGCACCTCAGGAAAGAGGTAATAACAGTATTTTTAATTTAAGTTGAATTTTAAGAAATACAGGCTTCCCTTTGGTTTGGGCTTTTTTTTTCTCCCGGAGGTATTCTAAAAATAGAAATAGCTGAGACTATTCTGGCCAAAAAATTTATTCTGCACACACAGCACATCAAACATCTTGTCTTACCTTAAAATACAATGGGAAAATTCAAAACATTAAGTATGTTTAATACATTGAATCCTTGAAGAAAAAGAAATATTTACGAGCTGCCACAACCCCCTGGCAGCACACTTGCCTCTCAATGACTCTGCTTCTCCAGACTAATGTTATGGTCTGCAAAAGCAGAAACATTTCCCAGCAGCACAGACAGGTTAAAGTTAAATTCACTTATGGCTTTTTAGAGTGTCCTCCTAAAACATACATATGAGTCTGTGACTCTTTGGGGCAAATACAAAAATCCAAGTCAAAATTACAGACTTTTACCCTTTAGTTATTTATTTACTGGGGTTTTTTTTTCAAATGAAACTCTCAAGATGTTTCCTAAATATTCCAGGGCCTGTTTCCTGTAACCTTCTGATTACACACCCAGGCTATGTTGTGATTACAGCTGTACCAGGTTCAGACATAAAATAAAGTATGACAAAACAACTTTGAATGTTTTTACATCATATCTGAAGTACAGGGCCAAACAAGTCTCAAAAAAAAATTTGCTGATTTTTTAAAAAAAGATAATGGAAAAGTACCAGAATTATTTAAGACTTTAAATTTCTGAACTGCAATTCCTCATTATTTTTCATTATTTAAGTGCTAAGTGATACTACTCCACACTGGAAAAGATAAATTATAGACTGAGCTCCCCACCACGCTATCACAAATGCAATCAACAAGTAAAATTAAGAAAGTGGTAAATGTACCTATCATGCCTTTCCACTGTACTAATCTTCCATACACTTATTTTAAACCTCTCCAATCACTCTGTTGTCCATTAAAGTTGTCAAAAAATGAATTAGACCAGCTATGCACCCTCTCATTTATGCACATGGATTTTAGTCAGATTCCCATATTGTAAAAAACTGTGTTTTTTACTGTAAAATACTGTAAACTTTGTCCAAATATCAGAATCTGAAATAACATACCAGTTTTAAATTAAAAGCAACTCTTCTTGGAAGGGACGGACTTTACGCCACAACATTTTAAAACAGAGCTACCTCAAATTCGCAGTCTAAGCTCAGACTGCAAATGTTGCTGAGACCTGGCCCAAGCCCCAGACATGGGATGGTCCCCTCCGTCTCATACCTTCCTCACAGTTTCTCAGAAAACAGTTGTGTTTGGAGTTCCAAAACAGCACAGCAATGTTTAGTGCCTCAACAGCCTGGTAAAACAAGTAACAGGGCATTGCTTCCTGTTATTCTGGTCTCCGAAAAAAANCTACTGAAATTGGACTACTCAATCTTTAGCTAATGTATACACTTTGCTCACAGCTCCTACTTCTGATTTCACAAGATTCAGAGGTTATCCTGACCAGCAGCATTACTTCGCTTTCATCTAAACTTGCAATAGCAAAACACTAAAATGAATTTTAGTCTCAACACATTTTACCAGTACTGCAGATGCGGAAAACAGAAGATTTAAATCACTACACCACAATCTGATGCCAAATTCTTTGAAGTATTCTCAGGGTCAGCCAAGTCCTGAAAAAAGTTTTTGCTTCTTGAGTGATAACAATCCTTTTCCTGCCCTCCCCTGGCCTGCACAATTTTGAAGCAGAATCTTAAAAGTTCTGCTTTTAAAAAGAAACATCGTTTCAGAATTAAATCTTGTTCGGCAAAGATAAAGACTAATTTCTTTACCATATTTTCAAAAATCTATATGAACACTCCGAAGCCATGAATATGTCTTTCTCTTAGCATCAGGCTGGCAAGAATATGGGGGGCGATACATTTCATCATGGACCTATATACCCGATAACTGGAGGCAGCTACATGTTGCATAAATTTATAGTTATTCTTAATTTAAACAAAATACCGCCCAGATACTGCAGCTCTCTTTAAGTGATTGAAGTGTACAGTAACTAGCTCTCAAAAACTGCAAATGTCAAAAGTGTTTACAAATATTGAAGCATTCTTTGTGTTTGATCTCATTCACTACTGTCATTTTTTTAAAAGTTGTTTATGTATCACTGTGGTGCCATAAGCTTTTTCTGTTATACAAAAATATTCCTTGCAGCTTTTGTTAACCCTTTCCCCCTTTTTAAAAGGGAACTTACCCAATTGCTTATTGCTGCGAAGAATAACATTCCCGGAGGCAGCATACATGAACAGCCTACAGAGCAAGCATGGTGCACAATTTTTAACTCCCAAAACCCAGCCATGCACAAAAAAAGATGCTTTCCTAGCTCTGACCAGCATTTATCTTCAAACTAGTTCAGAAACAGCAATATTATTAATGTATACAGGTAAGTATAAAAGAGCCAAAAATATATATTTCATATAGGGACTATATATATTATATATATATTATGGATATATATTATACATCAAAAGCTTTTTGCTTATTAACAGAAAAAAACCTTGACAAGACTATATCACCCACATTTAAGTGAAATGCAGAAAAAAAAACAGTCACAAACACATGATTTTTTAAAAATAATCTGAACTTAAATAGTTATCAAGCAAATCCTATTGCACACAAACCATTTGCCTCCAATACTGGAGATTCCTGGAAAGGAAGATCCACTACTTCTAAAGTACTGACCTGAATTTTTTAAACAACTGCAAAGAAAGGTCCAAATGGTTCAATAAACTAAACACCTAACAAAAGCTTTGAAAGCAGAACAAGGAAAACCAGATATACTACAGATAGCTGGCAGAATGCAGTTTACTTAAGTCTCAAAGCATTCTTTGACAATAAGGTTGTTTAGCATACTTTAAAATTAGTTTAAAAGTGACAGTAAATCAGTTACAGGGAAGGTGGAATACAAACACATAACCACGATCCACTACAGGCTGCAGCTAGAAAATTTTAATGGTAAGCAAGCTTTCTGGATTTTGAAGTGACAGAGAGAAACCTTCTACGCATTCAGCGGACAATTCTTACATTAAGAATATAATTCTTATACTAAGGGTTTGAATAGGAAGATTTTTTAAAATTTTTGTTTTATAATGAAAGATTCACTACAGTGTGAACCATTACTGAGCAGGATTTTCACAAGGCATAATGTTTCACAGCAGTGAAGTCTACTGTCACAGTCCTGCTCCTGGCTGGCTCCTTAAGTTTTCAGCCAGCTGGGTTCTTGGTCCAGCTGTGTAGTGTGGTTACAGCCATGGTTACACTATGCCATAGCATGTGGGACAATGTAATAGCCACAGCCCCAACCTACAGTATCTTAACAGCCAAGAAACTGTATCTCAAGATCAAGGCAAGCGCCCTGTTGTCCATATTCACTTTATCAAAAGGATGAATTCTTGTATGATGGAGAACACTATTAAGCAAGTATAGTAAGTAACTGATCGTCTGTGGTGGTAAAACTGCACTAGGGCGACCAATGAAGTTGCGATCCTAAATTTTTCCATCATGCCTGTTCTACAGGGGCTGCTGACAAGCTGCAAACACAAGTAGCAACTGAGGTACCATCGATGTACTTCCGGTAGGTTATACTGAAGTTCATACAGGATTTGCTACAATACCTTGTCCAACCATCCCTACAGCAAGTACAAACACCTCTGGGACAGGAGAAGAGCACAGCCAAGGAGAGTAACCACATGCACCACCCCACTTCCCCTGCACAAGGTGCCAGTCGTACGGTTTCCTTTATTTGCCCAACTGTCTTTTCACTGGGGAAGAATGACAACAACATCCTAATAAACCCACGGGTACTAAAAGATCTTAACCATTGTTACCTTCACGATTCTCATGTAACGTCAAACACTAACCCCCAGTATAAAATTTCAATTGAAAAGAACAAAATATTGACCAATGTCTGTTAATTAATGATTCAAAAACACTACAGAAAAATAATCTGTCAGCAAGCCATGAAGAACATACAGAGAAAAGATGCTCTGAAGCACCTTTTTGTTAATAAATTTGCTAAACTTTTAGATTAAATGCTTAGATAGCTAGTTTGGGCATGCATAGCCCTAATTAAGCAGATAAAATGAAGGAGCTGTAGATTTTCTTTTAAAAAGGACTTACAACTTTCTACATTTCAGGTTATTTAGAGAAGAATTAATTCTATGACAACTTGCAGTATACTATGGCTCTGTGCACTTCAAAAGTATTCTCTGATTCCTTTGTGTATTCATTCTTATGGGCTTCCTGTGAAGTCTATAGTCAGATTAATTGACAAAAGATTGAAATGAAAACCTTTTGGGTTTCTACTTTCTGTGTAGAAAGTGCATCCGTGGTTAGTTCTGTTTTTCTCCTTATGTTATCGTTTTCCAGTTTAACAGACTTCTTTCTTAAAATGTTGACAAATTTCAGAGGAAAAATTATTTCAAATATCAATTATTTATAGTGATCCAACAAACAAGGAAGAAAAGCTGTAACTTAGCCTTGTTAGGAGAAAGACAGGAGCCCCTCTGGGAACTTTGTGACTTTCAGTATTTATCTGATCTTCTACTCCGTACTGATGTTTCTGAATTTCTTCTCATCAAGAGCAAAGTATGCATGCAGTTCTCTACAGCAATTTTCCAGTTCCCTTCTGTAAAGATTACTAAATTCTATAATTGGCCTTGCACTTTCATATAAAGTAGAACTTTACAGTTTGCTCCCTCTTCCCATATATGTTCATAGGGACAGACATATCTTCTGAATCAGGGGCTCTGAAATACAACTTTCTCATTCTTGTTCAAATCGACAAATCTGTTTTCAAGGATTTAATACAAACAAAAATCTACATATGACAACATTCTTACAAAAGCATCCCTCAGTTCTAAGTACTGTTCTAAAATACCTACTTTTAAAGGAAGCAAAACCTACAGTCTTGCATGAGAGGCTTCTGTAAAATTCCTTGGTACAAAAACTGCTAGACTGGAAATGAAAGACAACATAGATATAGAAGTGCACAACCAAAGAAGGTTTCTTTTACAAGGCAAACCTATTAATACACTTCAAAAAGAACAAAGCTGAAGATTACTCTCAATAAATGAATGACTTTACATGTGTGGATCCAGTTTTTCAAAACAGGTCTGTCTGGTACTGCTTCATGAAGTATCAGATCTAGTCCAAATTTAAATAAGCTGAATCACATCCCATGGGGCTCTCAAGCTCTACCAGTCCTTATTCCTCCTACCCTGGTACCTGCATATGTCTCAAGCATTACTGGTTTTAAGAAGGGATCCTATTGTCTGGTTCAGAATACATAAATTCACAAACGAGAACACTCATCTGCCTTCCTTATCACTGCAATTAAGTAAGGACAACTTTTGTTGTCCTGATACCAAGGATATCTGGAACTACAACTTCTCAAACTCCTGGTTACCAGTCTGCATACTACATTGCTGCACTTTAAAAATGGCTCTCACCTGCACAGGAAACCGTAATTCCACACCACAGGCTTCTTCAGTCTTAGCTTCTTTTAAGCACTACATAGGAGACTGACTACATGGGAAACACACTTTGCCACAAAAATCATTTTCAGAAACTACTGGTGAAAGCCATAGTCTCTAATGGCAAACTACCTACACAGCCTTGCTCTAGGAAAGCCAAAACAATCTGGAGACTTATCTGGGATGCAAAAGCAGCACACTGGTAAATTACCCTGAGGAACAAGAAACCAACCTGCGCAAAGCGTAACTTTTTCCCAACCATTTGGGACTCTGGGACAAGAGCTAGGAGCCCATTGGAGAAAGTTCACGTTCACATTCACATTTAAATCCTCAAACTGAATTCTAACTGAGCATAACAAACAGTACGTGACAACAGAAAGGAAAAACTCTTCAAAATTACTTCTGGGACTTTCCACAGCGTATCATTAAATTCAAACACATATTGCCAAAATGTAAAACAGAGTAATCACAAAAGCAAGCTATTCTTGAGGTTTACTGACTCTTCTGCTCATCTTAGCTTCAAGAATGCTAAGCATGTCATGACGTGTTCCTGGGAACGTGACCATGCTACACTTTCAAATCCAACATGGCAAAACCCCAAAGCTAACTCTTCTGGTTTTAACTTCATGCTTTAACATATTCACTTTTTTCCCCAATAATTTATTGGCTTTTACTAACCGACTGACTGCAGTCCACTCAAATTCCTCCTTAATTCACAAGAACATAACAAATTTTACATTTAAAATGCTGTAATACCCAATTTAGAAATGTCACCTCCTTCCTACTCTATGTTGAGGCCATAAATACAAAAACTGGCTACACTGCATAGCACCACAGTTTGAGACTTGCAATAAAAAACAAAGCCACGGAATTTCTACTTATTGTTGTTAAAATAAAAAACAAAACAGTCCTGAAATTGAAGCTTTCATCTTCAAAGATGATTTTATTGAATTAAAAGCAATGCTATCCCAAAGTATTTAATATAATTATTAACAACATACATTTCTGTATGAGCAAAACCAAGAGGGTTTTTTGTGGATATTTTTAGCCTTTGCCATTTCAGCTGAAGGAACACTAGGGATTCCAAAGAACGTTTACGTGTAAAGCAGACTGTTAATACGAAGTATTCGTTTCTTTTTTTAAGGGGATAAACCAAACATGTTTCTTATTCATATTCCAAAATGCAGAACTCATCCACTCACTGTATGATACAGCTGCCGCAAATTTACAATCACAGAACCTTGACTAAGTTTCATTATGATTACAGACTGCAATAAATGATACTGAAGTGTAACAATTATTGCACTATGTTTCAATGCACTGAATGTAGTAAAACACCATCCATCAACAAATAAAGATGCCTGTGCCAAACCGCTTCATAAATTAGTTATGTTCAAATTTGGGAAGGCTATCACTTTTGGGAACGTTGTGTTTACAAATCATAAAGAAAAGTATTTGCAAAAAATTTTAAAGCACATGTAAAAATAAACAGACTTGTTTTTCTCTTGACCACTCAAATGCACATACACATCACTCCACGTCACTTTTTAATAAAATGTCAAAAAGGTAGGGAGCACATTAATATACTTCAAAGCCACTTCCTTCAACACCTCATTGTTGAATCTACTACCTAAATATTTTAAAGACCAAAATCTTAGATTTTGAGAGCTAATCCGACTCCCTTAGAATAAGGTTCTCCTCAAAGAACCTTAAGTGCACTGAAAATCACAACCTACCTACACACTGTACTTTTGCCCATTAATTTTTTGTCTCTGCTCAAGTAAGCAAATTTTGACTGATGACCGCTTCCTGTAAATGAAGTAGATTGATAAAACATTATTAGTAAAATATATTGTTATCTTCCAACCTTCTTACTATTCCTACTGTTCCATAAACACAAAAAATCCATTTGAAAACATTTTATATACTGAAAATAAAATGCAAAGAAACCAAAAACTAAAAGATTCCGAGTAGTTTTAAAGCAAAACCTAAATGCAATAAAAACAATAATCACACTCAAACTAAAGCAGGCGTCATTAACTAGAGAAATTTCATTTTAAAGACAAAATTATTACTCGCTTGAAGATTTAGGAAAAAGATGGATCAGCAAGTTAAATGCTGGGGTCTTTTTTTCCAGAAAAAAAAATTAAAGGCTGCAGAGATCTAAATCTACAATATCTAGAGATCTTTTCTCCAAACAGAAAGCCATAGATGCCTTGATCCTGTAAAGACAAGTTATTCTAGTAATACAGATTTGCCTCATAAGAAAACCACATAAGAAATCACAAATGCCCCCAAAGTTATTTTTAACAGTGTATAATTTACTCTCTGCTAACCCCAACAGAACCTGAATACTGACAACTCTTTCTGTTATCCACCTTATAGGGAACTTTTCCTCCTTACAAAAAGAAAGAAATGCTCCCAAATCCAGTGCTCGGGACAGCAAAAGAACAAATTCAAATTCATGAACTAACAGTTTTCAGAGATGACTGGAAAGACAAAACCAGGAGCTGAAAGCACAGAATCCCCATTTCCAAATCCAAAGGAGAAGAAGGAAAAGATAAACCATCCCCAACAGAAAACGTAGTTTATTGAGTAAATAATGGAAAGAAAAAAATAATTTAAACAAACAAACAAAAAAACACAAAACAAAACACCAAAAAGCAACTGGGAAAGTAGATGGTGACCTCTCAGCGTCTAGAGAAGGAACCTGCTGTTGCACACAGTTCACAAAGTTGTAATTATTTTTCACCAAAAAGCCAAAGAGCACAACCACACTGTAAGAATGATGCCCAGAAGAGGCATAACACAACCAGGTGTGGGTCCTGCAGCTGCATGGTAGAACTCCACCAAGCTTTTTGCATCATCCCTTCTCACAGTACCTTCCTAGGGTTCCTTACCTCAGAAAAGTGGCAACATTTCAAAGCAGATTTGCTAACTAATTTAGATATGCTTATTCTGCAAAATTTTTTAAGCCATTCAACCGAAACACTTCAGTGAAATTATTCCTGAAGCACTGACACTTTAGAGGACCTATTCAAGGAGGCTACCACCAAACACAGCCTAGAAGAAAGCCTGAAGAAAGCAACCAAGCTGCCCAGGTCCACAGCAGTTAGCCCTGTGGTCCCTGAGCAATTCTAGTGCAGCCCCAGGTTCACTGCACCATGCAACACAACCCAGTTTGGCAATGGTGGGGCAACGGGAGGAAGAAAAGCAGGACAGGCTGCTGTCTCCAATGTTGCTACACCACTGTACAGCACACCCAGCCTCATCACATCCGGCAAAGAAACAGAAGGACAGCAGGCAAACTGCTGTCTTCCTCCTTCCACTTACAAAGGTTGCAAAGTCAACATACACCACCAAGAAGCCAGCAGAAGGTTTCAGATGCCCGTGGTTCTGCGAACAAACCTGGCCTCTCAAGCTACGTAACCAGATAATCCAGACACTCTCCCTCCACCAGCACCAGCAAAGAGCAGTACTGCTGCCCAAAGCAAGTAGAACTTGGCATTGTTGGATACAAGGATGTGTCTGATGGCCGGCTCTCCATCCGACAAAATGGAGGCAGTATCAAATACTGTGGCAAATCCACAGGTTTCTTTTTTTTGAGGAAGAGATTTCTATAACAACTTCATTGCCTATAAAAAAAATACAAATTATACCACCTAAGTCTTACAGGAACAATCCTTCCGTCTGGAAAGGGACTGGATCCTTCAGGAGCTACAACATGTAGTACATAAAATTTTACAGCTTCCACAACTCCCTTCTGGGTAGATTCGAAATCCACCTCACACTCACTAACGCTGCTTTCTTTACTTGCCTAAAAATGTTACGATTTCAATTCTCGCATCCCTATACTTGACAATATTAAGTATTTCTTCTAACATTGTAATCATTAAGACTGTGTTAGATCTATTCTATTACGTAAGTTCAGACTTGCTACACATGGAATGGCTCTTGCCAACGAGTCTTATACACCTATTGATGGAAGCATGCACCATAGCTGGCATGCAAATAATAATAAAGTCGTAAGAGAAATTGGAGAGAAAGGGTTATACGCTTTTCCTGAACAGATATGACAAACCTAATCACAGCATAAGCAACTGGTATTAGGGTATAATCACTGAAGTGTCAAAATTTCAACACAAAACTAGATTGCTCCTTTGCCTTGCAGGAAGGGAAAGGGCTTGGGTTGCAAAGCCTCTCTAGGCAGTGTCACAGAAGGAGCTGGGTTTCACTCAGCTCCTCCCTCTCCTCTCTTTACATCATCAACCAACTACACCAAAGCAGCCTTTTCTTCAGTTCCAATGGAAGAAAGGCATCTCACACCATTACAATGCGAACTTTACCAGACCAATCAAAACAGCGTTGTTGAAATTTCACAACACTCCAGTCCCATCACCCCTAGGACAGCAACTGATAAAGCATGAGTGGGACCCTACTCAAGTAGCAAAATAGGTAAGACTGGAGAGCACTATAGCCAAACCAAATCAGAAATAAATACATTTTGAACGAGAAAACGCCAATCTTCATTATTTTGTTACATATGTATATAATGTTATATTAAGAAGACAACATGCTAATCCAAATATTAGTCTAGTTCACCTATACAAACACAAACTCTATTCTCATTAAAATCACCCTAATTTCACGTTATTACAGGGCTCATTTTCTATGTTTTATGAGAAACCAGAATTCTTCAGCCAAAAGGCTGTGCATCAAACTGTATTCTTCTTTTCCAAATCAGATGTTAACTTATCGATGAAAAATTTTGCAGGAACCATGAGATTCTCCCTAGCAAAACAGATACCTCATACTCAAGAGAGGAGCAGTTGGTACCATATCCTGCATGGTAGTTTCCGGCTCCCGAGCTTTAAGTTGTCCAGGAGGTAGGAGCCAGTATCTACTGGGTAACACCATTAAATGGCTCTCAAACCCATGAGAGCCCTTATACAACCTCCCTGAGGAACCTATCCCCAGCATCTGATCACACTTACCCAAATTCTCTTCAACCTCCTGAAAACCCTTTCATACAAAGCATCATAACAATCTTGTCCCTTTCACTTTCCTTTTGCACTCATGAAGCTAAGTATTGTACTCATTCCTAGCAGAGAACAGCTCCAGTTCTTCCTCTCTGCTTTTCCGGTCCAAATTGCTAGAATCATTCCTTTTTAGTCCTTATAACAGTTAATATACTTCTGTAAGTGCAGTGTTCCATGTGAGGTCCTAACATCATTGAACGCAGTCACTGTATTTCCCTAGTGTTTGGACACCTGCACACCTATGACTACATCCCAGAACAGTGTCAGCTTCCCTCTTTCCCTCAACAACATAATGCAGGTTTGAATCTTACTGCTCACTACAAGCACTATCTCCTTCCCTCCTAATTGGGCAGTACTCCTCATCATAGGTTTGTACTGTTCAGCATTTCTGTATTTGCTTTTTTATGCAAAGTGCGTACATTTACTTTCTGTTCTATCAGCCAATAATTCAGGAAAGTATTGACAAGTACCAGGCTCAAGAAAATGCATATGAAACCTGTAATTTCCCCTACAATTTCACAGTGAAATATTCATACTACAGTTTTCCAGACAACTTATAGAAACTTCAGTCTGTGACACACCTCCTTAACTAAGTTATGTAGACCACAGCAGTGTGTGCCAAAAGCTCTTTTTGAAATACACAGGATCTACTCCTTCTCTACTCAAATATTCTGCTCCATCACTGGAGAACACATGATCGTTTCAGCACAGTTTCATTTTGAACAAAACCTTTCAAAATAAGCGTCAAGAGTAACACTCAATCAGACTCCATCTGCAACCTAAGTTTAGGCTTTAGCTTTACAAACCCTAACCAAGTGACTCACCCTCCCTTCTAACAAACTTGAGAAAAAACATTGCTAGGTGTTTAAAAATCTTAATAACAACATTATAAAAGAAACAAAGAAACAAAAACAAACAAACAAAAAGACAACATACACTACGAACTATCACAGAGCAGAGGTCACAAAAAATTAAATAAATATATATTAAAAAAAATTTAAAATGGCTATTAACATTAGATTTGACAGAATAAAAAAATCAAATATTTTCTAAAACAACAGCTTCTCTTCCTCCCTCCTCCCTTTGATTTTCAGAAAAACTACGCAGTACTCACTCTGAGAAGTCCCACTTTGAATTTCAGACCATACAACTTGGACAACTGTCTCCATACAAAGAAATCCTAGTTAAAAAACTCCCAAAAGACACATGATAAGGGCCAGAAAAACTGAAAAATATTTCTTCAAGCATTCCAAATTTTAATACAGATTAATGCAAAGCTAAAACAAAGATGCTTCTAACATTAAAACCTTAGGTCACTGTCTTGGGGTGACTTTATGATGTTGTATCCCCTATCGCCGCTCTATGCCCAGACACGAATCTTGTGCCTTTCTGTGCCTTTAAAACTGGGTCGGAAAGAAAGAAAAAAAAGCCAGACAAACTTTTCAAAGCAGTTTTGCGCTCCAAGTTCACTACTCCTCTGCATTCCCCTGCTGCAGTGAGAGGAGCGGAGCAAGCATCCTTCCAGCTTTTCAGCCAGCTCTCAGCTCTCTTTTCTCCAGAGAGAGACCAAGAGTTGAACTTTCTTCTCCCTGGGATTTCGGCTTCTTCTTCTTTTCTTCTGGAACTGTGCAACAACACCAAAACATCATTCGGGAGGCTCAGAGGGGCCTATGCTGAAAAACCCAGCTCCTAAGAGGAGGAGTGAGACCACACCCACAGAAGGACTTTAAAACCTTCCCAAGTTTCTCTCCACAGTGAGAGGTTTTATTTTTTTATATTATTCTTTTCCTGTGTGTTTGTTAAATAAATAAGCTTTTTTTTTCTCTTTCACTTTCCTCTGAGGAATATTTCTTTCCCGAACCTGGTGGGGGAAGGGCGCCTGTAACCTGCCTTCTAAGAGAGGACATTCAAATTCGGATGTTCCTCTGAATTTGTCTCAAACCGAGACAGTCACACAGAGCAAACGCAACAGGAAGTATTTCACTGCTGGAAATATCTCATTATTTAATTTTCAAATTCCAGTAAAAATTACAGTCAAAACAGTGTTTATACTGAAGCACATTAAAATACGCATGTCATTTTGCAAAATTTCCTCTATGCTAAACTCAGATATAGCTTTTTATAGTCTGCTTCTATTTGTGATACGTTCGTTTAATATTTGCATTTTTAATACTGCCTGCATTTTTCCCCATAGAAGAATTATTTTGAAAGACGTTTTCTCTGTAGCCTCAGACTCAATAGTCTTGACTGATGGACAATTTCATTATTTTTAATTTTGATTTGCATTTGTCATAGTTGAATATTAATTTTATTCCAGCATTGTTCTTTAAATTCAAATATTCTTACACTGCTTTGACTTTACACACCTGAAAAACCTTCATCTGATCAGTGATCCTAATCCCAATCACTTCAGGTCATTTTCACGAACAAACTGTCCAGAATTTATTTTTTTCCTTACAGAGAAATAGCACTCTTCTCCTGTGTGTACTTGAAAAAAAAAAAGGTCTCTCTAGGTAATAAGGCCCTTTTGTATGCTCCACCAAACCAACCAAGTCTGCAGTACAGGTTCTTTGCCAGTAATTGAAGAACTCAGAAACAGCTGCATGAAGAATCCTGTTTTCAAAAGCAACACTCAGGCTTGCCTTACCAACAGGCAAGGGAAGTGTCAGGGAAGGAATTGCTCCTGGAGTGATCTCAAGCCACTGCCTATAAAAGAGATGTCTGAAGAGGCAGGTGAATCAGATTTCAAATTGTTAGTAGTAGTTAAATATAAGTGAGGCAGACCTAGTCACTGTATCTAACTGAGCATACTCCACATTTCCTCTAATCTTACTGATTGGAACAAAGCCAATAATCCTAAATTTGTCACACCAGAATTCTAATGGCTCATGCTAAAGAGAATATGATCATTTTATCTGTCACACAGATATGCAACCAGCATCTCAAATGAGTAACTAAACAACCATGTACAATGAACTAAAACAAAGTTTACCACTTACTGTATTTATCTGCAGTTCATTTACTTATTCTCTCACATATTCTATTTCAACTGCATCTTACACTAGCCTAAGACAGCTCTACATTGACATTAGTATCTCAGGATGCAGCACTTGAAGCCTAAAGTAGAACAGGCATCAATGAACCGCACTTAAGACAATCAAAAATTATTTATAAACTGCTCAAACATGCAGAGCTTTGGTAAGAGCACAAAACAACTACACAAAAGACAGAAAACAAACATTATGCACAAAGGACCAGTAATCTTGAATGATCTTTTATTACAGATACTACCACTATTAACTTGAGCGGGAGACAGCTCTCAAAGCAGAACCACTACTACTTTGCAGACCAGTTCACCTTCAAGACTCAAGTGTCACATTTAGTAAGTACAGATACACAGAAATATCCAAGTTAATCTTCTAACTATCCAGGTAAAATTAAGTAGGGAAAAAGAAATACTTGGAGCTTGTTCTAGCATCAGTTTCCCCTTTAACCACTTCATGAAAGAAAATCACCACTGTCTTTCTTTGCATACGTAAGTCCAAATTACAGTAACAGTTTCCACTGAGAAAGAGTCGCCATCAGTTATAAAGAAAAATAATGCAGGATTATGAATTACCAGCTTTAATACATTAATGGAGAGATAATCCTAAAACATTCACATTTCAGTATACTTTTCTGTCAAGTATACTCGTAAACAAAAATAAACCCCTCTACTTGGTACCTTACAACCACATTCTTGTTCACTTGCATCACACAGACGACCTAACAATCCCAGCAGAACAAAGATTCTCATTTCATCAAACTTAGGGGACAGGGCAACAATCCACAGATCATGATATGAAGATATAAACCATACACACACAAACACGAATATGTGTGTTCATGCAGATCTCAATAAAAAGGTCTCCCTACAGACTACAGATTTCAAAAGCTTTACGAACTGGTAGGATCTTTTTTTAATTTGTTAATATAAAACTCTTATAATGTAAGCTTTCTTTAATCCCTCCTGCCCTGAAAAGATGACAAAGAGCAATGGAAGAGTATTCAAACTCATAAAACCTAAGACAATATTCAGTTTCTGGCTAACCATATTCACATTCAATTGCATTTCTCAACTGCTTCTTTCAAAATTCTTCACTAGCCTGTATAACTTGACAACTCCTTCTCATCTTTCTCTTTTAATTCCTCCACATATTGCACCTCTGATGAGATAACTAAAATCAACATCTCTTATCTGTGCACAAACATGTCTTTCTCAGTATCTGGGAGAGCATATACTGAAGATTTCACCTGCAGAGGGAATTCTAATGGAAAGACTACTTATTTTTAATAAAGATTACTAAAAATTACAAAACATTCATTTATTTAGATTTCAGATTGCTAAATGGATAAAAAGGGGCAAGTAAATGTCACCACAAAAACACATAAAATACAGCATTCCAAAGACACTGACTTGGTCCACACTGCACAGCTGTAACAGAGGTTCCCTACAAGGAGGGGTGGTAAGAATGAACACCAGTAGTCTTTTTGGACAATACGTTAGCAAGCAAATCTTAATGTGCTATACAGGGAAAAGTGTGAAAAGTGGCTAAATTGACATCACTGTAATATTGAGCCATTTCCAGTGCTGAAATAACCCAAAATGAGAATAAACATGCAGACGAAAGCAACTTCATAGACGGTCCAAAAAAAGAGTAGTAACTATCTGGTTTGGGCCAGTATAAGTAACTATTTACAATGTCAGGGAAACTACATAATTTCCTGTTGATACTACCTGCTTTTATGGTCTCATATCTCTTCCGTTACTTGGAAATTACAGCTACCCAAGCCATTAAGCTGTTTTACAGTGTTTTTCTTCTCAATAAGGATATTTCAAAATACCTATTGTAGGTGATCACTATTTTAATTCCAAATTTTAATTCAAGAAATATTAGATTAATATTATCCTAAAAATTGGAAGACATTACTGCTGGAGAAAGGAGAATGAAAAGTATCTTCAGGTTTCCAACAATTAGCACAAGCAAGTCCAAACAGGAGCATGGATACTACTTAAAAGATCAACAAACCTTCCCATTGGTCTGAGGCAAATTTCGAACCTGCTGTGCTAAGGTGTTCAAATCACAAAACACACCACTTCAGCACAATCATAAATCGAATTGCTATTTCAAGACTCATTCTCTGAATGCATAATAGAGATGACAGATCTATCTGTAGATGTCTATCTCACAGGTTCAAATCTCCCACTCAGGATCCAAGCCATGAGGGATGACTGAGACTTTTGCTAAGATACTCCCAACACCCAGAGAACAACTAAAAAGCAAACTCAATCCCTAGTATGTTAAACTATTTTGTCTTGGTGAACATCATGTGACTTTACAGCACTTTCTTCAATATTGCTACACTGTAGTGATATACACCATCATTATCACCCAAAGACAA
This sequence comes from Rhagologus leucostigma, assembly GCA_013397725.1. Classification (NCBI taxonomy): domain Eukaryota; kingdom Metazoa; phylum Chordata; class Aves; order Passeriformes; genus Rhagologus; species Rhagologus leucostigma. Next base: position 199,992 of record VZTD01005871.1, read on the forward strand.
CGACCTCTCAGTCCCTCTACTTCACTGACCAGCTACAGAAAGATGATGTGACATTTCTTTTTCTCTGGGATGGACAATCCTAAAGTGCAAGACCTGTGCATCCCACCCTGGATTAAGTAAAACTAATCTTAATTAAACTTTACACTGTAAGGAGAAAGCCGTTATGAAAACAACCCTAAGGGCCTTAGTCCAGGTAGCAGGACAAATTACCCCAGTTAGCTGTATCCAACCTAATAGGACATAGGCAAAATTTCTGAGCACCGGGGCTACAGTTTAATCTTCCATTGAGGAAAAAAAAATGGATGCTTCAAGTCGACAATACAGTTTCTTGAATCTCAGTTAAGAGACTCCTACTTCATTCCTATGGAAGGAGACATCTGATATCACCATACCTTAGCGTCATTTAGAAGCCAATCAATCAGGTATTTTACTGCTAGCAGATCTGCATTACTTAAAAAATACAGATTCTTCCTCTGTGACATTCACTTCCATATTTCCATTGCAGTGTCTTGAAATCAAGAGCTACACCAATTACTTTCCTGAACGGCCTAGAGAATGGCCAGTCCCAAAGCCTGAAGGAAAAGGGAGAGGAGAAGATGAATGCTTCAGAGAAAAATTATTCCATCTTTGTCCTCCTTTTTGATATTAGAAAAACAGGTTGTAAAAAATCTTTTCTCTCTGTAGTGCAATGAAACTTTATACAGCAAAATTCCACACTGACTCCAGAAAGAGAAAGGTCATGACCAACTGTAGGACATGTATGACTGGTAAGACTTGTGGCTAAGTGCATCAAGAATAGGAGAGAGAGTTTGTTGTGGGTTTGGGTTGGTTGTTTGGTTTGGGTTTTTTTTCACTTTAGAGAGGGGAAACTGCAGGCAGGGGGGACAAAGAGGGCAATATGAACCTGCTGGGACACCTACAGTGACAGCAACAGAGTGAATACAAATGGGTCATGAGAGCTAGAGGTGAAGCTTATAAAGCCTTCAACTGTGACTATTTTTCTGCACATCTGAAAAGAGAGTAAGGAAAAGCTGAAGCCAAGGTCTCCAAGCAGTGTAAAAGCCACCTTATTTGGGGAAAAAAAAGTAAAAAATAAAAGAGGCAAAAGAAAGGATGCTGTCAGCTAGAAACCCTGACAAAGTGGAAAATCATCTGTTTTCAGGTCAAATAGCACAGGCAGATCCTCTACAACAGATACAAGTGCTTTGGCAAAACACGGGTATATTCCTGCCTGCCCCTAAACTCTGAACTATTAAAATTTCTCTGATTGTGTCAAGACAGCCAGACATGAAGGCAACATCGAAAATATCCCCCTAGAAGGCGAGAACTTCTAGCCTTTCTTTCCTGTAGCCAAGGAAGCATAAGTCAGCAGTGAAGCAGACCTGTGCTTTGGCCATACCTGCAGGTCAGAACAATCTAGCTACTGCAGAGCATCTATGGGGTTGTAGGATGCTTCCCCTCCCTCTTCTGTTTCTAACACACAGGACATTGCAGTGCCTTCAGCTAAATCCTAGAAGCAAAGCCATTCTCCTACTAACACCTTGGGATGGTGCTCTCTCTGATGGACAAAGATGGCTGCAGACCTGTACTGTATTATAAAGTTATTTCATTCCCAGACGATGTGGAGAAGACAGAGACCCATTAATGTACCCCACAAATCCGAAGCCTGGAGCACATGCCCAGACAGGTTAAAGAAACAAGCATCTGTCTCATCTGCTGTTGAGAAGCTTTTGCACCTAGCCACCATCTTTTGGCCCTGCCCTACAATACACGCAGCTTGAAGAGACCGCAAAGCCACTATCACAGATGCCAATGACAAGTAGGGCAAGTAGATTTAAAGGCCAGAAACTCCAAGTAAAAAACTGCACAGCTCAGGGAAAAACAAAAATAGCCAAGTGTTGTCAGCAAACAGGGGAGGGCACTAAAATACTCCAGCTAAATACCTCTTACAAATAGAAGAGGTCTCTAATTCAAATAGCTGTGAGCATACAAGGATCTCTATGTGAACACCTATGTGACTCACGCCTCAAAGGTAAAGCAACCTTCACATCTGTTAAAAACCTGCAAAAATAATTTTTTGTTTGTTTAGTATAGTTAAAGGAGTATTACATTCAATTAGATTGGGCAAAGAAGTTAACAGGTTAACTAAGTATTTGTCCAGCTGTTGTATGCAGGACCCAAGGTCCAGCCGCAGAGCACGTGCAGCCTTTGGCACAACGTACGCAGAAACAGAAGACAGAAGACAGTCTCAATAGCAACAACCCAGCCTCCGGACACTGGCAGTTCAGCACACATCAACACCACTCACCTGAGCACATCTGCAATATTCCTGCTTTTTTGTTTGAAGCTGGTCAGTATACACCACTGCAGCTAAATCAATTCATACACTGAAACTGAATTTCATTCTATTTCATCTAATAGATTCTGACTTCTCCGAGTTTTCTTCTGCTTAATTCTTCAAGCATTAATTATAGTATTTCATATAGTTACATGGAGCTATAAGCACACACCTGTGCTAGTCTAGCCCCGTCAGGCACTGATGCAGATCTATTTCGTTTAATTTATGCAAACAACACATCCCAGACATGGATGTATTTTTCTCCTCCAATCACTCCATTTAACTCAACACCACAGTACATTATCCCATGCATGTTTCAGGAATTTTATCCACTGATGTTTAAGTGGATATTAGATAACTCCAAAATGCCCTTATTTCTAGGCTGTCAGTAGAGCAATTTTACAGTAATGCAGCAACAACAGAGCAAAATAAAAGTGCAATTCATGATAAACAGCTACGTAAGTAGGACTCAGTAATACAAAGGTAAGGAGATATGCCTTCACTCTTAATATACACACACTCTGTAGAGAATCAAGAGCACATGACTTCACTAAATACCCCTTGTGGACTTCATTAAACCATGAAACAGTGGTTTACGCTGTTGTCAGCTCTACTATCAAACAAATGCCAAATCATTGAGGAAACTTAATTCAAAATATCATCAGTCTTTTTGCTTGTTTGGTTTGAGAGCACTTTGCAGATCACTGGTTTCACTCTCACAGGCCCTTCGTGGTTCATCTATGGATGCTGTGCTCTGCTCATGCACTCCCACCTGCCCAGACCAACCAGTGTACAAGAGCAACAAACAAGGGCAACAACCCTGCCCCTGAAGAGATAGCAGACAGCACAAGGTGCTCAAGGAGAACAGAGTAGCAAGATACCTTTCCTGACAAGCAAAAGTTTCTGCGGCAAATTGTAGATCAGCAAGTGATATGCAGGGGGAAAAAAAGTGTATTTCAATAAATAAAAAGGGTAGAGTATTCAAAATGCATTATGGGAAAATGTCAACTTAAAACGAATCAGCAGTGCTCCTTCAATCACTCTTCTACTTTACTTTTACACAATATACTCTGAAGTGGAAACACTATATACACAATGAGCCTCACTGAAGTCAAATCAGAAACTCTTAAATCAAGGTACATTTAGTTTGGGACTGGGGCCAATCCCTTCCCCAAAGCAAGTGCTTCTACACACAGGGAATTTTACTGATAACAACAGGGCCCAGACTATTTTAAATTGGGGTCTGAAAATTAAGCTTTATCCATCCCCCTTTTTGTAAGGAGGGAAAAAGGGTTGTAGAAGAGACTTTCACCTTTCCCTTAATTTTTTCCCTCCTCTTGTTTTAAACAGACAGCAAGGAAGAAAAATTCAAGGAGAAAAATAAAAAAAAAAGCACCATGATATAAAACTGTCCAGTAAAAACACACCCTTAATATGGGAATTTCAAAAAAAGCTAGGTTTCACATTAAATATCACAGCACAGTCTCTAGTAACCGAATGTTTACCGGAAAACTGTCTTTGGCCAGGTATACTAACAATCCGGACTTTACTGCTTATATTTAGACACTGGGCAACAGATAAAACAATTTAGTCTCTGCAGAGCACTTGTAATTTTCAATCAAAATTACAAAAACCTAACTGCACTTAACATGAAAAATAAGCCTACAATTACTCCTTCCAAGGCTCATCCAGATTTTACACTCATTTCATAAGGAGCAAGGTAGTACTGACAATTAATCAAACTGCACATCTGTTCCAGCTGATCAGTGTCCAGGTTATTTTGTCTTTGATTAGAAAACACCTTTTTATTCCTGATTGGTAAATCCAAAGTACCTAGAAACAACCTGAAGTTTATTCACTTCATCTCTCATAAACCTGCTCAGTTCTCAAGTCAGTGAACTACTCAGCCTTTTCCTCTTTAAATTGGAATAGTTAAATGGCAAACTTTTCTTTTGAGGTATTGCAGGTGATAATACAAGAACTCTATGGGACAAATTATTGCTTCAGTATTGTCTGTGCTATCCCACACTCAACTTCTTGATGGACCAGAACAGAAATTCCACTCACCAGTTCATAAGGGACTAGTAATATTCAGATGGCAGCTAAAGAAAAAAAACCACTATGTAAGCACAAATACACCTGAAAGCACAATGACCTTGTAATTAAAACTGTGTCATTACACAGGCACTCATAAATACTGAGCACTGCTTTGATTATTTTACAATATATTAAGAACCATTCTTTTAAGGGAAGATACATTAGAACACTTAAGACTAAGTCTCAATTTCTTTATTACAAATGTTGCTATGTACGCTAAATCCTTCTCCTGCAGTATTTAATTAAGCATCTAGAAATGAGCACCCAGAGATTATCTTGACTGACTATATGTAATTAAGATTAAAAGATATGTATCATCCAAAAGCATCCAAAAAATGCTCCAAAGTCAAGGCTGGAGATCATGATATTTACACAGATTTAAATATAAAAATATATAGTATTTTTATTAAGTTTTCCCAATAGTTTCATCCCAGGCTACCTCGTATTCCAATACTTCTTGCTACCTATTCGTTGGCCTTTTGTCCCTTAAAAATAGCTACTGTAACAATACAATAACAAAACGAGTATTCAAAACCCTTCCATGGTAAATCAATTCAAACATAATGCTGTTATACTCTCTGTTCTTATACATATCTGGACTCTGAGTATGTTTTAAGTTACAATATCAATATGCAAAACATTTTTTGAAAGTTCAACACACTCTTAAAACAAAAAAGCAAAACAGAACAAATCAAAAGATTTGAAAAAAGCATAACGTAACAGTTCATGTTTAGTTAAGAATATGATTAAATAATAGGTCTCTCTTAGAGTTTGCTTTTAATTGAATTGAACATGCCTATATTCATTTTTGCTCACTTCTGACAAGAGCATAAAGAGCAACTGAGACCAGGGAAAAAACCCCAAAGGTCTCAGATGGTACCATTTAAACACCAAAAGCAACAAATTGGTAATACTGTAAGTCCCACTGTCCCTAAGACTGGTAATAAGATTTAACGTGATAGGAGTTATTTTTCCTTCCTTTGTATATTATCAAAGAGTCTCTCAAGGTGAAACTTCGCACTGATTTTTTTTTTTAGTACTGGACAGATCTTAACCAACTGAGAGTAGCAGCACAAACAAAAGTTACAGAGAATTGTTAGCATATTTTGCAACTACACAGAAGAGCAAATCCCAGGTTTATACTCTTTACTGAAAGGCACGAGTTCCCTCCTTCATTCCCTCACTATGGATAGAATGCAAAGAATGCAGCTTCTGTCTCCATTTAAAGTTTGAGAAGTGAGACAAACAGGACTTACTATAAAAACTGCTATTCTTAGCAAAGTAAATTCTGTAAATCTATTATGATGGATACTCAGCCTACAGCAGCCAAGAGCTAGACTTAGGACTTGCTACTACAGAGGACGGCGGGTCTGGCTCCTAAAAACAGACACACCTATAGACTAACAGTAATTTCACTGTTAGGAAAGGATCTGAAAACCACCTTTGGATAAGAGAGGCATACAGGTAAAAACTGAACAAAACCAAACTGAAAAAACCACTGAGAGGCATGTAAGATGGCAGATTTGAAGATTTTTCTCCATAAAGCCTAATTTTACCATAACTCATTTTGCAAATTCATCCCAACTGAACTGTTCTATTTTGGGTTAGTAGCTTACTAAGTGATGTTTGTAAAAAGCTGAACTTATTCTGGAAACGTTGTGCAAAAGAAGTATATTTGCTACACACAGTTACAGAAAAAGGCATCCTATATAGAAAGAATCTTGGACTTCACCTCGACTCAGCCAATTTCCAATGGATACTCTGAAATATCATATCAGTCACACCATGAACAGACCAAAACCATCTTAGTTCAATAACACATTTAGATTAATTGCCAAGCCAAGATCTTGCTCCATCTCTGAAATGCTCCCATCTATGACCTCCAAAATCTAATTCTGTGAGAACCACCAAGAATAGCCTCCTAGATCATGCTTAAGCTGGGGAAAAACTCAGCAAACTACCTGAAATATCTCTTTAGAAACTTGTTCCTCTTTTCCTGATGTAGCAGTTCTCTTTAATTCAGCTGCCTTGCTGGAAATCAGAGATAACTGTTAGAGCCTAAGGCAGGGCTTGCAAGCCTGTCTAGCAAGGAACAGTTAAAAAATTACTTTCCTCATTTATCAGAGCAGGCTCTGCCAACCAACTTCTCCATTGGTTCTCACAGCAACTTCCTAGCCAGTTTACTGACTGGAAGGATCTCCTGGGTTTGTTTAGTTGCTCACTTCCCTGTCACACAAGTACCTGTGCTGGCAGACCATTGTTTGCCAGGAAGCATTTATGAAAGCAGGGAAAAAAGGAAGCACAAAGCTTTTTGTGATGGTAATAATCACAGACAGCTTGCTCAGACATGGCTGTATCAAAGCTATTGCTCTGCAGCAGATACTTCACTCCGAAGGCTGACACCACAGAATATGTTTATATTGTTCTTCCATGATCTCTGTCTAGGGGAAACCAGCATCTTGCATAAATGCTTTCTGTGTCTTGCTTCCAAAAGACAAAAACGTGACACTGTTCTGAACAGTCCACAGTGTCCAAAAACTTCATTCCCACAATTTTTCTAAAATCTCTCCGTCTAATGCTTTTCACTTCTGTGACGGGTTGACCTTGGCTGCACACCAGGAGCCCACCAAGCTGCTCTATCACTCTCCCTTCCCAGATGCACAGGGGAGAGTGAGATGGAAAATGACTCTAGAGTTAAGTCAGTTTACTAAAGCAAAAGCAGAAGTCTGCACGTGCAGAAATAAAGAAGAAAAAAAAAAGTTTATTCTCCACTTCCCATCAGCAAGCCACTTCCCAGGAAGCAGGGCTTCAGCATGTGTAGCAATTGCTGGAGAAGGCAAACATTGTAAAATAACAAATGACCCCCTTTTCCTCCTCTTTGTCTTAGCTTTTACATCTCACCTGACTTCATATGGTATGGAATATCCCTTTGGTTATTTTGGGTCAGCCGGCTTAGTTGTGTCACCTCCCAGGATTTTGCCCATCCCCAGCCTACTGATGTGGGGGAAATGTTGGAAATACAGCGCTGATGCTGTGCCAGTGCTGCTCAGCTGTAGCCAAAACACTGGTGTGTTATCAACCCCTTTCTAGCCACCGACGCAAAGCACAGCACTGCAAGGGCTGCTGTGGGAAATTGAATTCATCTCAGCCAAACTCACTGCAACTTCCCATAGAAAACACCTTTTGCATGCTGTGAATGGTAACACCAGCATTCTCAAGAAATGACAGGTAAGTAAAAACAATTCTAAGAGACAGAGCTTATTCCTCTCTGCCCTTGGAACGGTGAGCTGCAAGACCAGCTGCAAGGAATCAGAGAAATCACATAAATGAAGAACAGCTTAATAATAATAACTTCCACATTATAAAACCCTTAAACAGCTTTCAGGGGACACCCTCCTTCCAGTCTTTAATGGTATCTGTTTATCAACTACTAGTACCTTCCAGGACACTGAAAGCCAAGACAGGAGATGCAGAATCTGTTCTCCTGCTCCTAATTTGGCTGCAGCAGTGGAATCCCTTGATCTGGACATTTACTTTTCACAACAACCCTACGGCAAGTTCCTTGGAGTTAACTGAGGAAAGCTAGATTTAATGCCTAAGTAATGTGTGTGTTAAGCCTAACTCTTTAACAGAGACCTTATTTACTTAAAGGGTTAACAGAGACATTAGAGACAAGACCTTACTTAGAAAGTCCATCAGGTCATTTTAAGCATCCCAATAATCCAAAGTGCTCACGTTAACAAAGGTGTTCTTTGAAACAAATAAAAGACAGTACTCTCTGTTGCCTACTTGGACACAAGCTAACAATATTTTTAAATGGATATCATGCCTCTAATTTTGGTGTATTTCCCATAGGAAAGTTCCATTAGGAAGACGTTCACTTGAGAATTCCTTACTTAATTCTGCAAAAAAGAAAAATGTACCATATCCACAATCTCAGGTTATATCATCCCTCAAAACACATCTATAGGTAAAAAAACCCAACTGTCCAATTCTGGAATATATATCTGATGGCGTATCAGTTTGGAGATGTCAACTCATATTTGCAAATTAAGAGTAAACACTTACTCTTCACTAAAGAATCAGCAAAAATAAAAAAAAAATAATCCAGAAATCTCAACACTTCTCTGTAAGAGGATGAAGACACATACACACACACAAAAGGAATCTTCACCATTAAATTTATTAACTGCAATATTGAGAAACTATTGGTTTTAATACTGAAATTAAGTCCAGTGAGGCTGACACATAATACAACAGAAATTTCATCTTTTAAAAGAACTGATCCTTCAAGAGTCTTCAAAACCACATGAAACATAAGTTAAAAGTTTCAAACAAAGTATGAAAGAGTGCCATGATCTTATCTAGCTGGCTTAGTTAGATAAAGGCCCAAATGAAAGAAATTGTTTCAGTAGTTTACTCTTTTGAAGCACACCATGATTACACATGTGTCAGTTATGTGATGCATACGGGAGCAATGTATGTCAGCTGCCCTAACAGATGCTTCCTTAACTATTTACGTATCTACCTCTTTTCAGAAAATCTGATTTTTTCCATTACATTTCTTAATTATCCAGAATTCTTCTTTTTTTAAAAAAAATTCCAGTAACTGTCTATAAGCAAGTCTACCAGCTTACATAAGCCCATCGGTATCAAGCACATTTTTAGAGTTATAAAGCCTAATAGACATTTTAAAGAACAAAAGTATCAAAAAGATAAATTTTAACACTGATAAAACTCAGTGATTCTTGAGTATGTTACACACTTGGCAAAAAAAAATTCAATTAAAAAAACTGAAAATAGTGGAAAGCAATGTAGCCTGATTTTGAACTTTGTTAGGACACATAAACTGGTGACAAGAACTACAGCTCATATTTTAAGGAGGTTTTTGCAAGCAACGTCTTGGGTTAACTTTATACTGTCAGCATGCTGGCCCAGTAGGGTCTTTCTCACAATAGATCTCAAGAGAAGCGCACAATTACAGAGGACACTGAGTCATTGACTGAGCAAAAATTACACAGTTGCAAACTTTTTATTCTGAATGTTCTGATCCAATTTATAGTGTTCTGATTCACTAAAAAAAAAAAGGCATGAAAGTGTAAGTTAAACACATTTTTTAGTCAGAACTGGTAACTACTTACATATGCATCTGAAAGGGGAAGCACACATTGAGACTGCAAAAGCAACACTACACATTCTTATAAAATTATATATTAAAAAATTATCACATCTCTCAACCAAAAGAATCTAAATAAATTTTATGAACTACAAACTCTGGCTTTGCCAGACAAAGAAGGCTGAAGAGTAAAGATCCCAGAGGCACTGTGCCTAAAAAGCAGGCAGGAAGCAGCCCGTGAAGAGCCAGTAAACAAACCATAATTCAACACAGGCCCTTCACCAAGAAGGACAAGCACCAAAACACAGAGAGGACAAAGTGGAGGAGCAGAAAATAGTAGTCCAGAACTGATCCATAACAGGAAAATATGCTAACCATATTCTCATTTGAGATCTCGATAATCACTACTCACACAGGCACAGAGATGCATCAAATTCAAAAAATGCATAATCCCATAGGGATCCTACTGAGTATACACTGTTGCACAGGGTTTGGTTTTCGGGTTTTTAAGATTATTCAAAGGTTTCTCAATCATTATTATACTGTAATTGCTATAATGATACCAGGTTTATTAGGGTTCTTATGCTTTAGCACAGGTCTAGCAGCTCTACTGCCTATTTATACAGGAAGATTTTTACCAAAATCTTGGGTTACATACAGAAAACAAGACCTGCATAATAAGAAAGCATATTTCTATCTGGAAATAGAAGCATAAAGAGGGGAAGTCAGTTCAGCAACTCACAGTGTCAGCAACTCAACACATTTAAGTCCATCCTGGTGAAAACTCCAGATTATTATTTGCAGCGTATCTTCACAGCATAAAGACTGGCTATAGGTGTATTGCCACAAGCATTCTGAAAAGGAGGACAAGGGTACAGCAATATTTACAATGTCCCTGTGACCTGTTATACACATTGCTGTAACACCCATACTCTTTCAGTTACGCTCATTCATTCAGAGAGCAAATGCTCACTTCTGCTCTTCTGCTGTATGCATGCGTTTTCAAGGACACTTAAGTTCTTGCATTTCTTTACCTGGACTTCCAGAGGCCTACATGCCTACCTCTTGGCCAGCTGAAGTCAGAAGACAGCCATCTCATCTCAAACAATAAAACTAAGTGGAGAAAGATATGTGGGATAAATCTGGATCTTACAGCTGACACCCAAAGACTTATAGCTGAGTCTGGGTATTAAGTCTCACTCGTGAAACACAAAGAAGTGGAGAAACTGAGTCATATATTCCTTAAATAAACATCTTTACTATTTTCACAGTAGTTTTAATGCAGGTGAACACACAAAATAAAACTAAAACCTTCACCTCCCCTGAGAACATTCACTCCTCTTGTAACACTTTCACTTTTAATGGGTTCACCCTTTTTCTCCTGACATAATCCTCCTCTACCTTTACACGTCAAGTATCATCATTTACAATACAACGGTAGTCATTCCTTAACAATGAAGTTACAGCTAACTGCTTTCCAATCCATTTCTAAAAATATCAATACAGTTCCAATGGATACAACTTATCTCCTTAAGAGACACTCCCATTCAGAAAATAAAATAAAAAATAAGAGCACAAAAATACTTTTTCTAAGCATATAACTCCAGAGCCATTTTCAAAAGAAATCCTGGGCAGATACCTCCCTTTGAAAACTGTATTATATTTTAAAGTTGGAAATTCTGAACAAAATCCTGTAATTTGAATTTTATCCAACACTTCTAAACTAAGGATTTTTAAGACATTTTCTACAGCTCTTCTTACACTTTATGTTCAGAACAGCACAATAAGTTGCATGCACATGCAATGCACTTTAATCTGGGCCTTGTTTAAAACTGCCTTCAAATGCCTTACTTTGGAAGAAGAAAAAGCTATGAAAACATACCGATTCAGTTTTACTAAATTAAGATCAACTTAAACTGTTACAGAAAGCACAGGCAAGTAATACTGTGTTGTACCATTTTAGTCATTAAGACTCCATATTCATTCACTTGGCCAAATTACAGAATGCATAAGCCTTTTACGACCAAACACAACCCTTAACCATCTTTCAGGCCAAATTGATCAAATTTATTCTTTTTTAGAGCAGCTAAGATAGTTCGATGTTTTTCAACAGAAAAATACCCCCTCTCCAGCTGAAAACATTTTAAAATCTAGTCTGTTGGGACGCTCTAGTACTTGAACGCTGTGCAGCAGTGACAAGTACAGTATGTTCTTGTCTTAGGAAGCCACTGTGTACCATCACAATGAAGACCTGCTCACATCTGCTACAGCTGCAAGGCTCTGCACCACCCTGCTCACATGCTACACTGAGATCGTGCAGGCTCTCTGCTGATCTGCAACACGTTTCATCTTCTTGCACAAGAGCGCTGTGCGATGGTGTGGATGTACGCTTAGCCATGAGCTAGGTAAGGACTCATCATCCTAGGACTGAGAAATACTTGTCATTGTCTTAAATACCAGTTGGGTGCTATCAGGAGAACAGCCAGAACACAGGGGAGGAGGAAACCAGAAGAGGAATTAGAGTTCAGAACAGGAACAGAAAAAGAAATTGCAGAAAGAAAGAGACAGATGTGTAAGATGCTGATAGGAAAGCAGAGAGTCCCAAAGACCCAGACACTACAGAATGCAGAGCTTCAGATCCTGGACCCACCCTTTCTGGATTTTTCTCATTGTTTTGGCCAATGGACCAGGGACCACTGTCAAGATGTACCTCTATCCTCTTCTAATTAATGACACAGAGACTATAGAAAGAAAACGTGTCTAGCTAAGATGTTTAAATGCTACATATCTAAACTGATTTTAGGCCTGTCTATTAAGGTTTGTATTTTCTTTTTTTTTTTAATAATGCTGAGGGAGCCACACAAAGATTTTCACAAGCGCCTTCTGCTTGAAATATTTCATGAGTCTACGGACAAGCATTAACTATTCACAGCTGCAAATTAAATGACGGTATTTCTGTTATGAAATACTAAGCCAGTGTCTCAGTTTCTGTATTTGTAATGCACAGCTGTCACTTCAGGAAGGCAATATAAAACTACAACTTTCAAAAAACATATTATAAAGCACTTCCATGAAACTGTAATGAAGAAATTGGAGAGAAAACGTTAATCCTGTATATACCTCTACTTTCGGATAGCATGATCTGAACAACAGGATTAAAAAGAAAAACCTCAGTGTGAGGACACCATGAATGCTCTCTAACCAATGAGACCAGAGTGCTCTGGGGAAAACACTATTTCATCAAAAAAAACTGCAACAGTGACATGCAAATGGAACCTGACTTAAGATGGGAAAGAAAACCTTCATTCCAGCATTCCTTGAATTCAGATTCCCTTGAGTTTGCAATTTTAACAGCCACTGAAGCAGGGTTTTAAGTAATGATGGAGGGGTTTGTTTGCAAGAAAACTTCAAACACTCATTTAAACAGTGACCTACATCCATCTCAGTTTATGAACTGAAAATGAGAGAAGTCTGACATTGCAATACAAAGACTAAGCATCAGGAAGAACAATGAGGTGATCCAAAACTTCACTTTCCATTGTTAAATTGTTGGGGAAGAAATGCACCTCAGTGAAAAGAAGTGATGAAAGAGTAAGAAAAGCACAAAAAAACCCAAACAAAACAAACCAACAAATCCTAAGAATACATAAGGTAGAAAAAGAGAGGCATTCTGGGAGTACAGGAGACAAAAGAAAGCTACCTGGAGTGTCTTGCATTTACCTAAACCCCTGTCTTCAGACAAAGCTTTAGTTCTCAGCATCATGTGCCTATATCAACACTGAAAAGCCTTCATCATTTGATGGAACATAGCTGCTCCTCTCCAGGTTTACATACTAACCCAACTCAAAGCTTCTCACACTAAGTGAAAAAAAATTTTAAACTTTTAATAGCTAAGATTTTAAAGCGTATTTGATATTAAAGTACCAATATGTGAAGAATATGACCATCTCAGCAGTGTGGCTCAAATTTCTAGGTATCACTAGGAGTCCCATTCTTACTCAAGGGACACATTTTCATTAGTAATCCTGCAATTTGTAATTCTGATTTTTTGCCAATTTTATTTTGCCAGTTTGGCAGTTTCCACAGAAGTCAGACAGCTGACAGGAGCAGGATGTTTCCCGTGAATAAAAAGGCCTTGCTGTGGAACCCATTCTATTAGCAGTTGTCTGTCTTGCTCCAAGACAGCGCCCTTACCACCCTTGTCCTTATCACCACTGGACTCTCACCTCTGAGAGGAAAATAGAGAGGGGAGAGAAAAAAAAAGAAAAGAAAGAAGTATAATGTGAGCAGAACCACGGCAGTTGCATTCATATGGAAGAAACACACCACCAAAGGGAGCTTTCTTTTGCAAACCAAGGCAAAATTTGCTGTGTCTTCTGGGTTTGACACTACAAATCATGAGGGCAACTGATTAAGCAAGACCATTTCCACTTTTTCTCCTGTTTCAGTATTAGTTTAACACTGATCACTGGATTATTTTGAATGGTCTTCATGCATAACAATTTCAGAAACTTACCTTCTAAGCCAAATCTGTCATTCTCTTGTGGTCTTATGCACCTTTTGCTTTTCCAGTGAAAACAGTAACAGATACTTCAGAGCATCACTACAATTATTAGTGACTAAAAGTTTTCACAGAAAACATGTTCGCCACTAAAATACCCGTATCTCAGAAGGATCAAAACATACCCACACAATTTTATGGAGTGCCATGGCAAGGGCAACATTAGGGGGATGTGAGCTCATTCTGACTCTGTGTTAATCAAAAAAATAGACTATCCATTCATTCTATAAGCTGCAAGTCAAAAAGGTAGATATTGAATAAACCTCACACAAAACTTCTAAGTTTTGCTTAATTAGATAGGAGACGGAGGTTATGCCATCTTCCACTAAACTCAAAAGCTTTTCATAAATAGCAAGTTACATGATGAGTGAGGGATAAACACACTAACTTCATAAAGATAAATTATATTAACAGGACAATTAAGTGTTTAAAGTAAGAAGTGTGTACTGATTCTCCACACAAAAATAAATGGTACATTCTTTTCACTAAACTCCCCTCACCTAACAACCCCCCATGAACCTGGTGATAACCAACATTTTCCTGACCCAGCCCTGCTCAAACCAGGCCAAGAAGGTGATAAAATACCAACTGCAGGACCTACTTCACATTAGCAGTCTTCTCTTACCAGTGAACAAACAGATGACAGACAGCTATGGTGAGCAAACTCTGGGATACACTCTTAAAAAAAAGGACTGGGCACAAAAATGCTGAAATACACAAGCAATGCATTATTCTTGTATTTGGCTCCCTGGACTCCTACTCAAGAAAAAGAGGAAATAATACCAGACAGAACAGAAAAACATATTTGCTATAACAATATTGCATTTCTTTTCTACAACTACAGTATTAAGCGACAGGCTAGGCCTGGGCTGACACATCAGGATCAGAACAACATGGCATGGTCTGCACAGGCTCTTCCTCTCTAGGCTGCTTCTCCCCGCTTGCCCACATTCTCCATGCCTTGCCTATCAGAGGTGCATGCCTGCTCCACTGGGGCTAGGGCACAGTCTCAAACTTTCTAAGCAAAGAACAAAACCTATACATGTGGAAATAGTACATATCTAACTACCCAAACGTGTATATGTGCTGTTTGGCCTCAGGAAGGACAAAGGTAACCCATATTTTGCCAAGGGTAACCCTAACACTGAAGCTTGGGCTTTTGGTGTCATAAATACCAAGCTCTACATTTTCAGTCTTTCCAGATTACCTCTATAGTTGACAAGAAAGTCTGAGGGCTGACAGTGCTTCCCCTGTCCCAAAGTTATGGATACCCGACCTAGACATTGCTAGAAAATTAAATAATTTGAATTGCTCAGATAAAACAATCATTAAAAGCATCTACAAAAATCTTATTTATTGTTAAAGATGCAACCTAATCAAGAGACTACCTGTTTTTTTAGTTTTACAGGTATCTGTTTCTTCAGATTCCTTCGAATTAATTCTTCACTGAAGTACCAGTTCTCTCAGGGAAAGAGAGGGACCTTGTTAAGTGAAGCATTTGGGGTGTCAGTAAACAACACTATAGAAAATTAACTTTTAGAAGGACACTAATAGAATAAAGAATGGTTGCCGCCCCTGTTTTGGCCTCAGACTTTGACATGAACTTTCAATCCTCTACTCTGAAATTTCAGCTGTGCCCCTAAGATAAAAGTATAGCACCTACTTCAAGAAGTGGTGAAAAATGAGAACAAAGTTACTCAGATAAAGCTGTAATTCTTGATAAATTTGATTTCTGTCCCTTAAATTATTTACATATGACAAGTTTGTTCTGTACAGGTGTCATCCTATCAGCAAGACATCATGGATTTTATCATCTAATTTAACATGTTATTTGCAGTCTGAATTCAAAAAGCGTGAGAAAAGCCACATTAAAGAGATCAAAACATTGCTAAGACTAAAGCAAGAGCTGTACAAGAACTAACAAAACAGTGTAATTTGATCATAAATGTCACCCTTCTTTTCAAGAAGATTTCGAGTTTGCCCTCAAAGCTGCATTAATATGATTAACATCTTGTTTTCATGTCTGAAGCATCCACAGACTTTCAGAACTCTTACAGTTGCAGTGCAGAGCCAAACTAAGTGAGAGCTCTCTGAGAAAGTGATCATACCTGTGAGCAGGAATCCACAGAGCTTCTTTAGGGAAACAAATGTCTACTGAACTATATAGTACCTTTCCAACTGTTGTTTTGCTCATATATGCAGAGGATTAACATACTTCACCAAGCAAACGAGACATCTGATATTCCTAAAACTACTACTCATTCCTAAAACAAAGCTACTCTCGGCCCATAGACACTGACAGAGAAAATATTTCAGATGTAAATACCCTCAATCAAAATTTATGTAGGATGTGTTCCACTTCATACCAGTGGGGATGAAGCCTCTAGGTGCTAACAATACAAGATGTGTTACATAAGACTATGCACTTATTTTTAGAAGCACATTACAAAATTAAGTACTGCACTGGAATCTGTTGCAGAGCCATGGACAGTTACATCAATATGCACAAAGAACAATTGCTCAGTTGGAGCAGAATATCAGATTCGATTCAGACTGAAGTTCTCTCCTGACAGTCCCAAGAAATACTGAACCATCTGAGACTATAAAATTTAATTTACATTCAGTAGATAAAGAAAAAACAAACCCGAACACAAAAAACCTACTAATCATAAAGACCTTTGCTATGAGCAGCAGAATTAATAAAAACTAGTTTCTTACAGATTTGTTCTGTTTCTTTAAACTTAAACCATGATAACCCTCAACCTCCTTCTTTTCCACATCTCTTTGTGACTTTCCCCCCACTTCAGGGAAAAGAGTTGTGGTGCAGACACTCTGAAAGTCTGCATGCGCTTACAGGATGCCTGACCAGCTGCCATCCTACCGAATACATACCAGATCATATCTGACTATTTTTTTTTCCAAGAGGGTGCACTACTTTGAAATTCCTTCCTTCACCTAGATGCAATTTTATGAGGTCTGCAGGACCATAATTCGAATCTTAACTTCTCCTTCTGATTTAAGTTTCCATATAGAAGCATATTTATATAAAACATAAATTCAGTTAAATGCTTAACTTTTGAGTTAACTCACAAATTAGGTTACCTATATATACTTGATATATTTTAAATGTTTATGTTTCTTGGAGTTACAAACATAAAATAATCCATTAATTCTATCAACAGATTTTACTACCACCATTTATTCATTTGCAGCCTCTGTTACTCCTCTCCAGGCTCTCTCCTAAGTAAGTCAACACCAGAGCCTGTGGAGTACCTTTAGTCTACTCAGTTTTAAAATACACTGCTCAAAATGGTTTTGTTTTAATGACTGGACTCAGCAGATGCAGGTACTCATTAGTATAGAAAAGGCCAGCAGCTGTACACTGGAATACATTGTTTAGGGGGAGTTAAAGATACCTGCCCTTAGTGAGTCAGCCCTGGTTATCAACCAGACCTACTGGTCACCTACTGGCCATCCCAGTATTCAAGACTTGCTGAACTCTTGCTGTAAAACCTAATTCAGACTAGTGTGAAACTGAATCTACCCTGTGGACCCTAAAAGAACTGCCAGTTGCATTAAAAAAAAAAATCATTTAAACTAGTTACATATCTTTCAGAGACAATAAAAGCTTAGGATCACAGCTAATATTAAGAGTTTGCAAATTCCTAATTAAAATACTAATGCCAATGAAAATACTACTTGCCATCAACCATATACTACTGATATTCACAACATACACTGACCTAAGGTAAGGTCAGAAGAGCACCAAACTCCTGAAAAATAAATTTTATCCTTGCAAGAAATTTGGATATTCCCTGTTCCAACATAGATGTCTCACAACATTCATGTTCTTGCCTAACTAAACTTCCAGGAAATTGGGGGAAACATGTATTTATTATCCAAAACATATCATCCTGAAAATGTCAAAGTTTCTTAAAAAAAAAAAAATTTAACTCCATACCACAGTGGCAAAGGGACCTGAATTTACTTCAACTTCTACCATGAAATAAAAAGTGATACTGACTCACTCTGATGCGTTATGCTGATCTCAATCAATTCGATCTTGATCAACTTACTAGAAAGGTGCATCCACATCCAGAAAGAAAGCCAACAAATTAAGATTTCAACGTAAGATACCTTTCCACTTTACAATGGTGCTTTTGACGAGTTAGAAAAGGTACATCACACAGAGAAGTATCAAGACCAGTACCAACACTGCAATAAATAATCAAACACCTCGTTAAAAAGATTTTTTGCATCAAACAGTTTTACAGGTGGACACAGTATTGCAAGGTACTTTAACATTCAAAATTGCTCATCATCTTGTCAGTCTTTCAGAAGCTGACATAGCTTACAGCCGATTTCTTTTTGAAAACCTTTGAGATTTCCACTTCTCCACATCACAACACATGTTACAAACATTCAAGAGACGACCTTCTTCTATACATTTTTTTAGCCTACTTGGTCATCACTTAAAATACCTGCTTCACAGCTATTTTCCTATATTATAACTTCTTCAAAAAATAAGTATTTATATGCAACAAGTACTTTCTCACAAACTTCATTACTACTGAATGGTAAAAGACTTGAAGCATATACCCAAGCAAGTCCCCTACACAGCAGAGCAACAGAAGGAAGGTTGGCAGACATTTTTTCCATCATTATAATTCTCTGGCAACATTTCCTTTGCAAGATAGTTTTCATAATTCAAATAAAAAATGCATTAAAAATGCTTACAAGGAATAGTAATTCTGCCCCAAACAGTGCAAGGCTTTTGTAAGCTGGGAGGGGAAAAATACTATTCCACTGAAGCTCAAAGCAAAAACTCACAGAGTCATATAGACTGCAAGAGAAACACACAGTCCACTGAAACAAACATTAGTTGCTCATTTTACACCAGGACACGCATCTTCCTACAACCCTTTGACAGAAAAGATAATACATGATATTACATTATCATTGTCTGTGTTACAAAGACAGCCTTAGAAAAACTTGTTTGCCAAGATGTTGCCTACAAATCTAAACATTAACATTTTATAATTCAAAATAGTTTGCCATAATGAATCTGACTGCCTCTTTTTGATGCCCGAAAACTCCCTGCTATTGTTTCCAAATGCACACATATTTAGATTGTAATGAAAATATTGTGGACATGCCATTCTGAAACATGTAAGGACAAACAATACAACTGCCACCTACTGAACTTGGTATAGGGCCATTTTGGGGGGGTTAACACTGTTTTTGCTAACTATATGTATTAACTGCTATTTGTATGTGGTTCCACAGAAGTCCTGAACCAGGCAAGTAAAACACACAAAACCATTATCCTCTTACCATAGACTAGAACTTGGCTATAAATTGGTTAAATGACTTACCCAGAGTAACCCATCACTTCAGTAGGTAACTCAGACAGAAAGTATGGTCCAACTCAATCCATTGGATTACTGTCTGCTCAGCGAGAGCAATGCAAAGTAAGAGTTTCCATTTTATGCACCACAAATACAGCAGCATTTATACCAGTTTTCATAGTAGTTCAAATAAACTACACCTTTTGACAAACAACTTGACCTCAGCAAACTGTATTCAAACGTCATTGATCGATCTCAAGCACATAAAAAATCTGGAAGCAGGATTTTAAAAACGCTTCTAAAGTTCAATAAACCAAAAAAACCCAGGAAAAAAATCCCAAGTGACATGGGGTAAAAAATAATACCTAAAAATATCCTCCCACAAATTATCCCAAATCAAAAGGAAAACAGGAAGAAACAATGGTTTACTTAATACTGAATTTCTGATTAACAATTCTTGCACTACAATTTAACAAGAGAAGGATGTGTCTGAAAAAAGTCTTCATTATAATCAAATTTTAACCTACCAACATCATCTGAAAGGAATCCTCCTAGGAATCGTAGAGTTGTGAAATTATACATATTAGCACTGCAAAAAGCAATCAGATGGCAGAGTAACCAAGTGAGGGTGGAAAAAATAATGCACCCTTTTCTGTAATGCTGCTGATAACCAATGCTACAGCAAGACAAATGAGGGGTTCTCAGTAACCCCTTCGGGCAAGAACCACTTACACCTTGACTTGGAGCCTGTAACACAACCAGACCAGAAGATGTGCTAGTGCACACCACCACAACAAAAATATTCTACTTTATGAGAATATTAAAAATTAAAGATAAAATATAAATGATAAGCAATATTAACATTTTATGGTTGGGTTTTTGGTTTTTTGGTTAGGTTTTTTTTTTTCATTTTTGCATATACAAACAAAAATATTTTGAATCCTCTGTAAGAATCTCTTGCTGATTAGCACAGACCATGGCTGGTATACACACACACCTGCTCCAAAACCAAAATAATTCCACAAGGACACTTTAAAATACCCCAGTGTGCATCATTTTCATTTGACACAATTCTTCCTACGCTATTACAATGCTCAATAAAAGCATAGTAAACTGTTAAAATACACCATCCATGCTGAAAACTCTCATGCACAAAGTTTAACCATCAACACGTGAGCAGGTGCTTTTAAGTCAATGAGACTACACACAAACTTTCATCAGGTGTTCATACGCTTTTCCAGGAACCTGGGTCAGGAGACCAGTGAAACAGACACAAACATTGCACCTAATGTGCTAAAGCACACTTGGAAAGAAAAAAAAAAAAAGGTAAAAAAGAAAAAATAAAAAGGCCAATTCCATTCAGGAAAGACAACTGAAACAAGTTGTACTGAATTGTTCAGTACAGTGCATCTGAGACATAAACTTCAAGCAAATACATTAGCAGATTTCTGTTGTATAGCGGAATGCTCACATACTTTTTTTTACTTATTTATGTCTCAAAAGCTCAGACAAAGCAAAGCTAACCCAACTTCAACTCCTATGCTTTTGTCAATCCTTGAAATTTACATACACACTGTATTAACAGTAATTTTTAAAATGAGAAAAACTGTATCATTTACAGAGCAATCATTTAAATCTGTCGTAAAAAATACTGGTTTGACTTCCTAAGGTACTGTACTCCTATAGAAACTGGTACAGGGCTTTCTATTTAAGCTAACATTTATAAACACACATAACAAATGTGGCAAATATTCTGCCAAGAATTTAAGAGCTTTTCTTTTTTTTTAAGAGCACATTTTTTTAAGGTGTCTTCTAAGAATCTGTATTCAAACACATCAGAGCTTTAAAGAAGACATAATTTTAAAAAGTTAGATACAGGGGTCTACTTCCTTTAGAACAATAATCTGTACTTGGCACACCGTCTATACTACCTCCTAGGAAAACAAGCCATTCAACATTTCCCTTCAGTTTCCAGACAAAGTCAGAAAGCCAGGTGATAGAAACCTCTATTTTAATTCAACTACAGTGTATTTTTAAGTTCTATTCACTTCTTGAGTCCATAAAAAGAAGGAGGTGGAAGATATTTTTGAATAAACAAAGTTATGATACAAGGCCCCTTTAAAGCCATAATGAGGTTACAACTTAGCAATTACTACACAACAAACTTTGCACCAACACGAATATTGGGGGTAATTTTTAAGAAAGCTACAGCGGAGGCTAAAAAAGCAATAACGTTCCTGATTTCAAAGCTAATCTCTATCTAGACAGAAATGCATTTAGAAATTTAAAAAATACAACAGAAATACTTTCTGAGATCTACCAGTCCGCTGCAGGCACAGAGAATTTTCATATGAAGTGACTGAGGTAAAGACCAGGATTTTCAGGTGAAAACAGCCACTTATGGAACAATTTTTTAGCATCAAACTTCAGGACACACTAACTGCCCTATTTTTTCCACTAAATAACAATTATTTATAATTACATCCTGTTACAGAGAACTCAAATCAATTTCTTTAATATAAATTTCTGGGGTTTCTTTATTTTCACTTTTTAGCCAAGGGCTTTTCTTTCATTTGTTGATAGAACTGACACACAAATAGGTTGCAATAACAATGACTACTTTGACAGCAATATTAAGTTTCTAGAAGAGATGTGTAGACAAGGTTTATCTGCTACTACACTCTTAGTTTTATCAACAGCTTCCTGAAAATGAAACGGAAATACACTTGCAAGTCAAGTCAGTCAGCTCTTGATAAGTGAGTATTCAAATCCCTTTCTAAAATGAGAAGCAGTCAACGCCTTGAGGTTTAGCATACCAGCTGAATACTCAAAATAAACAACAGTGGAAGTTGGGGGCAAAAAGAAGAGAAAAAAAGGCATGGGACAGATACATCGTGTTCAAGATCACAAAACTAGAGTTGTACTCTATTAATACGTTATCATAAGAGAACTCAAAGTACACCAACACATACACAACAATTCTTCCAGGTCCAAAGAAAGATGCCTTTGCAATAAAAACTTGAACAATTATTTTGCTCTTACAGGTCTTGACAAGTCTTAACAGTCTGAAACAAACCCAAGTTCCCCAAAACATAAAGTTTTCCAATAACGGATATGACAGCAGGTTTGATCATCTTAATCTCTCTTTCCCCAGCTGAAGAGTTAAGACTAGCAGCCAGTCACCAGCACCAGATGTTGCTGCTGTGCAGGCACATAGGAGTCTCTCCTTCACACACTCAAGTCACATGCACACACACGTATATACATATTCATGAAAGATACACAGATAGTTCTTACCCTCCCCTGCGGATAAAACAGCATTAAGTTGGAAACAACTTTTTCCCTGATAAAAGGGACAGCAGAAATGAAAACATGGTTGTGTTAGATGTGAATAAGCAGCAGAAGCAACTAACACCTTACACAAGCATATTTTCATTTTCCCACATTACAAAGCCTTCAAAACAAAGTTACTTGTAACTTCACGGAGAAAAATCCACCCTAAAACCGAGAATACCCATTAGTTGGTACCTTGTTTTCACCAGGAGCACACATACACCAACTAGACTGCTAACACTGACCCTTCATCTTCCCCCACTGCCCTACTGTCCCCCTCTTATCCCTAACCTGTCACCCTGTGCCACCTCCTCTCCCAGCACGGGTCAAGTTCACGCCAGAGCTTGTCATCGCCGCCCAAGCGGGCCGGGGAAGGCTGGCTCCTTGCTCCGGCGACCGCGCTCGGTCCCTTTCAAGTTTGTTTGACACACATGTCCAAGGGAAAGCCAGAACCTGTTTACACACCACCTTAACCGCCGCCAGGAGGAGAGTCAAACAGGAGCAGGCAAAAAAAAAAAAATTATTTTTCAACCGAAAGCCAGCCAGCAGCACCCCCGTCTCACCCCCTTTCT
>VZTD01005871.1:223866-443666 GCA_013397725.1 Rhagologus leucostigma
GGCCCGGCCGCCAGCGCCGAGGGGCGGGGGCAGCGCCGCCACACCGCCCGCAACGGCCCGGCCCTGCGGAGGGGCTGAGGAGGACGGGGAGGAAGGGGAGGAGGAAGGAGCAGCGAGGCTCCCTCGGCTGCGCTCCCTCCGCCTCCCGCGGGAGACGCGGCCCAGTGCTGGGGGCAGGGCCCGCAGGCCGCGGGGCTGCCGGATCTCGCCGCGCTCCGTCGGCCCCACTGAGACGCTGCTGGCCGGGGACGCGCCCGGTTCAGATCCCGTTCTGTGAGGAGAGAGGGCAGTGCGCGGGCCTGGAGCGCCGGGCCAGACCGGGGCGTGGGGGTGAGCAGGGTCAGGGTGCAGCGGGGCTCCCCGATCCTCCCCTCGCCCTTGCACCCCCAGGGCTGCCGGGGGCCTGTGGAGACGTACCCCAGGTGGACGCGCTCCCCAGGGAAGCGCCCCAGCTTCCAGAGGGGGTGTCCCATCCCCCGTGGCCCCGGTCTGTCAACTCCCTTTGGATTGCAGAGCGCAGAAGGAACGGCCTGGCCTCGCCGCAGGTTGTGTGTTACCCTGCGAGGGATTTAGGTCAGGAACGACCCGACGATGGGGTAAATTGTGTGAAAGTTCCTGTTTTCTCTGCAATGTGGTAGCAGTGGAGAGACAGGTCACGCTATCCACTTTGTGTGTTAATAAAGTGGAAAAGCATTTCCAAGATGACACAACCAGACTTTTAATTTATCAACCCTCAAAACATGTATGTTGTAGCAATGACTGGAATACAGCAGGTGCTGATGCGCAAAACACTCATGTGAATAATCCCCTTGAATTCAATGAGACTGTCAATGGTATAAAAGCTAAGCCAGTGCACAAGTGTTTACAGGATGAAGGCCAACGTTATTTGTGAACGGGCTGCTCTGCTCCATCAAGAAAAACAACAGCACTGACACCTTAGTTTTGTTGTAAAATCATCATAAAGTTTAAAATTTCAAGCAAAAATATGAGCATATAATACTTTGTCAGAAATAGCAGGTTTCTTTCAGTAGTTTCACATGTGCTTTCTTCTCCGGTTTGATTTTGAACCTCCAAACTGAATTTAGGATTACTGAAGAATTCAGTAGGTTTACACAATACTAGTATTTTATAGAAACACTGGTACTACAATAACATGTCTGTCAACACAAATATGTTTTGAAGATAAAAGAACAGTCTTTCATCTAAGCCAGGAGACCAGTTTCTTAATGCCACCACCTTTTGTACAGTATAATTGTATGATGAGCATGGCTGCCATATTATGGAAATAAATGTCTAGATACACCATCCAGGAAAGCACTGCATTTTATTATTCTAATCATAAACCTTTCCTTTGTGACTCAAATATTCCTGCTTTTGCTAAAATCACACCATTAGAACACACCAAAAGTGGCATGCTGTTTAGAGTATGAACTTCTGGACTACTGTTGTTCAGTCTGAAAAATCAAACATTTCTTCTTACCACGAATCAAATATGAAATCAGTACTTTCGGACTGAAAAATACAATCAGTGTTATTAGTGTTATTATATAAGTGTTTGGATTGTCTGATTCTTTTATACCCGTTTATAAACATTTTGCTTCATTGTGTTTCATTTCACACTTTAATGGTCTGAGTTTCTTTTTCAAAAGCTCATTTTTGTTCCATTTTCTCAAAGACAAGTCATTTAAGACAATGCCCAACACTATGATGCAAGTAAACTAAGAACCTGATGTTGTCATTGTATTTACATGAACTGATCTCTTTGTCCTTTACAAAATTTCAGTTTACATGCAAATCAATTAACATTTATAGGGCAAGAAGCCTGAATAGCTCAACAGAGCTAGGTAATGGGGAAAAAGTGTGTTATCTTGTCTTAGACTGGTTAGCTTAGTATAAACAACCTAACCAGCACTCACAATGTGTGTAAATTGTGACTTAAATTCTGTTAATTGAAAAAATCTAACCTGTCCTTCTGCCTAAAACTGTGTTTAGTTGAGGAATCTCATTACTCAAGCTGGAGTAGCTGTGTATTCTACTTCCGCATTTGTTTTCTTAAAGAAAGTGAAAGCAGTTAGTGTTTTAATGTGCTAGAACCTCTGACGCCACTAAAGAAGGTGTATTGTAAGTATGTGTTCATACATTTGCTACTTTTAGTCTTGAATCCATGCCTTTGCTACAAAGATGAGGCCTGTTTCCCACAGTTGCACATTTAATTAAAAAAATGCCCTAAGCTCATTTAACACAAGGGGTGCTAATTTGTGTGGACACTCCTAATCCATTTTGAACCCTGTATGGTACAGTTTTACCTCTTGTTTGTCTACAAACAGATACGCATCTGTTATTTTTAATCTCATTTAATCAGTGGTCTCTTTCTTTTGACTTATTTCGCAGGCCAGGCTGGTACACATCCATCTTAAACCAGTGTAACAATGACTGTAGGAGTCAATCTGAAAGCTTTTGTCTATAGCAGCACAGGTGAAGGAACTCTAAAACATGACTACAGAAAACCTGTCCTGCATGTGATTGTGTGTGCACACCCCTGCAGTCAACAATCCATGTGGTGCCGTTGACACAGCCTTCTACCTAATACTCCTGAGAGCTGGGCCCTGAATGTGAGTGTTCTGAAGCAGTTACAACACTTTGTCTACCAGCCATTTGGACTTCGCTGGCTAATGCTTCGGCTAATACCTACAGAGGGCTAAAAACCTACAGCACTTTGCTGGAAAATTTGGGAAGAGGTCATCAAGAGAGTCAGGTGTGCTTAGAATCCCCAAATGCTTTATGGATTTCAGTGTTCATTGGGAATTCTCTGCAGTTTTTCTGAAGCTTAGCTCCAGAGAGTTTGTGGCTCGGTGACTCAAAGTATCACCAATAAATGTGGGCAATGCAGTCGCAGAAGTGGGAGAAATTGCCCAGAGTATGCGTAGGGCACGGTTAGGCTGTTCCACTTCACCAAAGCGTGAAATTAGATTAATCATAGTAAAACCACCATCCTCAGTTATGAGTGCAGGCACAACATGGTGAATAAGCAACCTTATAAGTAATTTTTAAATAGAACAAAAAAGTTAATTGGAACACAGCAGGAGTCTTTCCTTCTCTCACCTACATATTGTCACAGTATTCTTCAGGAAAAACAAACACAGTGCAATCACCTAGAGCAAGAGCTGGCAGCTTTTCAGCAGTGGTGAAACAGGTTGTATTTTTCTTTCTCAGGTTAGGGATTAAGTCCCTTGGGAGAAACAGCTTGAATCAGAAGATACTGCCCTTTGATTGCAAGGTGCATTTGATCAGCTCAAACAGTGAAATACCACTTTGGCAGAAGGCAGAGGTTTCTGATTTCTGCTGGACTTACGACTGTGAGTGTGAGATTTATGAATTTGGAGCTGCAGCTTCTCCCTGATGTCTTTCTTACTGAATGATGTTCAAAAGTCTCTCCATTGCTTGCTTTGGAAGGTTGTAGGGTTACAGCACTGCTCTGCATTAATCTTTGCCCTAGAAGAACGTAGCAGATTTTTTCATTAGTATAGCCTATTTGATTTTTTAAATATTTCTAAAACACAATTATAAAGGTGTGTCAAAGTGTACCCCAAATCCAGTACTAGAGATCTCACCACAAAGAGGTCTTGACAACACTTTTTTTCCCAAGAATAAAAGCACTAAGACCTCACATTTCCTTCCTCTATTTTCTCATAGTTCTTGACTATTACACTTAAACTGAGCACAAAATATTTAGATTTGTGCGGGTTTGGTTAGTTAGTTTGACTTTTGCAGGTCAGTCTCCAGTTGCTAGTGTACTTTGGAAAGGTAAGGGAAAGATCAGCTGTTTCCATGGCACTGTCCTTATCTATCCTTTCACTCCTACAGGGGATTTCCAGGGATGGCTGCTGGCAAGGGAAGCCCTAGAAGTGCAGCTCAATTACTATTTTAGCGTTAAAATGCATCACAAGGTATCCACACAGATGGCTTCTCATCTGCTGGATTTGTAGTTTCCAGGAGGGAATATTGGGAGCAGAAGTATCTTTATCTCAGTCTTTCATATTTTTACTACCAGGAAACCCTTTCTCAGCCTTCTGCTCTAGTGCCTTCAGTGTCTGATTTAGTGCTAATTATAACAGAGTATCAGGGGGAAAAAAATACCGAGTTTAAAAAGAAGTCTGCCAATTCTGGAAAATAATATGACCCCAAAGAGGAGATAAAATGTAGCATTTTCCAAAATAAGATGCTTCACATTGCTGTATAGCAACTAAGAGGTCTGCCAGAGTGCTAGTAAATGAGAGGATAAATTAAGAATTAGAGATAGCAGTTTCAAGTGTTCATTCAGACAAAGATAAGAATAATGATGCAGATGGAAATATGTTTTCCGGAGGAGAGAAGCATTAGATACACAAGCCAGTGCCAGAGTAGGTGCTGACCGACATTCCCAAACAACATTATCCCCAAAGAGATGGGAGTTATGGCAGTGGTGAAAGAGAAACTCTTCTTACCTTAGTTCTCAAGATTGCAGTCAGCTGGTGTTCATTGGAGAGCTGCCTGGTCAGAAGCACTGTTTCTCTTTTGAAACAATTGAATCATGGAATCATAGAATTACTTAGGTTGGAAAAGACCTTTAAGATCAGAAAGTCTAATTGTTAACCCAGTACTGCCAGGTTTGTCACTAACCTGTGTCCCCAAGTGCCACATCCACACATTCTTTGAACACTTTCATGGATGATAATGCCATCATTTCCCTGGGCAGCCCATTCCAATGCCTGACCACACTTTCAGTGAAGAAATTTTTCCTAACTCCCAATCTAAACTTCCCCTGTTGCAACTCAAGGCCATTTCCTCTTGTCCTGGTGCATGTTACATGGGAGAAGAGACCAATCCTCACCTGGTTACAAACTCCTTCCAGGCAGTTGTAGAGAGGAGTGAGGTCTCCCTTAAACCTCCTTTCATCCAGGCTAAACAACCCCAGCTCCCTCAGCTGCCTCTCATCAATCCTGTGCTCCAGACCCTTCACCAGCTCTGTTGCCCTTCTCTAGACATGCTCTGGAGCCTCGAGGTCCCTCTTGTAGTGAGGGGCCTAGAACTGAGTACAGGATTCAAGGTGTGTCTTCACCAGTGCCAAGTAAAAGGGGACAATCACTCTCCTGGTCCTGCTGGCCCCATTATTGCTGCCACAGGCCAGGATGCCATTGGCCTTCTTGGCCACCTGGGCACACACTGGCTCATATTCAGCCAGCTGTTGATCCAGGACCTTTTCTGATGACCAGCTTTCCAGCCACTCTGCCCCCAGCCTGTAGCATTGCATGGGGTTGTTGTGACCTAGGTGCAGGACCTGGCACTTTGCCTTGTTGAACCTCATAAAATTGGCCTTTGCCCGTTGATCCAGCCTGTCCAGATCTCTCTGCAGAGCCTTTCTACCCTCCAGCAGATCAACACTTCCATCCAACTTAGTGTCATCTCTAAACTTACTGAAAGTGCATTCAATTCCCTCCTTCAGACCATTAATAAAGGTATTAAACAGAACCGGCCCCAATTCTGAGCCCTAGGGAACATCACTTATGATCATGTCGAAAGACAGGCAATGTTTTATTTCAGGTGTTGGGGTCTCCTTGGCATGACTTTTCCATGTGACTAACTGTTGTAGATACAATGAATATGAACCACATAGGACATTCTCTCCATTAAGCTGCAATGTCTATTGATAAAAATATAAACTTAAGTGTTTAGGATGGTCATAATTAAAAGTTAAACTGGGAATAAAGAGTTATTGCAACAGTTTTTTCAAAAATGATGGGCAAATATAAAACCAACAGCCTGAGGAAAGCCATCACGGTATCTAAGGCAAAAGAATGATTTGTTTCCCTTATGACAGGTCTCATCTGGGGAAGGGAACAGCCTGGAGGGCTGGAAAGTGCTGAATTCTAGTTCTTGATTTGACAGTTTTTCAAGATTGACAGTCAGGCCTATTTCCAAAAACGTGCTCTCCCCTAAATAAGTGTTAATGAGCACAACAAATGAACTCTAGCTACACCGGCTGACGATAGTCTGCCATCCCACCAGAAGCCAGAGGACTCCAGTATCACTGTCCCACTGGGCAGCATGATGAGACTGTGGCCCCTGCCGTGTTCAAGCATGTTTTGAGCATGAAGCAACAGAAGACCCCAAGACTGCTGCCTGGGCAGCCCAAGTTAGCCAACTCATTTCTTTATCCGAAGGTTGGTTGTACTTCGGGAAGAGCTCCTGAGCTCCCCAGTGGGGCTCTTAAGTACCCATGTCTCATGCTGGCCCTTCAGCCTGCGGATAGTTTCACATGTGGACAGACCCAGGGTACTTGTGTGCAGAAGTATTTGTCCGGGCTTTGTGCTTGCTTGAAAAGGAGAGTCAGCTGTTAAGTTACTTTGAAAGCTTTGCTAGGATGCTAATCATCACATTGGATGACTCAACATCAGCAGAGAGTGTGGTGTATCTGGGTTCATCTCAGTGAAGGCTGAAACCCAGCTCATAAGTCCAGAGCTATTGCTTGCCTCCTTAGCCCATTCGAGCAGCAACATGTTGCTAGGCCAATGAGAGAGGGAACTTCCTGCATCAAAGCTGATCTCTGTCTGCAGCCAGCACACTGAATTGTATTTACTTTCTATTCCGGCTTACATAAACCCAAACCCTGCCATTTCTGGGAAACTCCAGTAGCCGTTACCATCGCGGGGCTGCGACTGAGCCTTTCCAGCTGAGCAACAGCACTGTATCTTGGATTATAGTGTTTTCTTATGGAGCAACAATAGCTACTTTTGACCTCTCTTTCACATTCATTAGACTGCCCAGCAAGATATATAAATATGTGCACATCCCATCTCAGAACCCTCCAAAAGTTTCCTTGGTCTGAGTTTTGCTGCAGCTGATCGGGTGCTGGTTTATTACAAAATTGTCCCAGGCACTTTGGATACCATCATGGTTCCCTACTCCTGTCCCATTCAGGACCATGAGTTCAGACTTTTTTTTTACCATGAAGTCAAGCTATTTGTGAAGTCTCATGATGCAGAAATTTGGCTGTAAATATTGCATGCGCAAATATTTGAACCTCTCACACTTCTTCCCACTCCAATCCTGCTCTTCATTTTCAGTACTCTTAGTGGAAGAACTGCTCCCATCTGAGAGCAACAGAGTTGCTCTGCACACTGAGATCAACTGACCAAGGCAGTTTGCTGCTTCCTCAGTCAGACGTGTCTCAGCAGAAATAAGCAGAATTTTAAATTCAGCGGCTTGCCATGCTCCCATTACCTCCAGCAGAGCCCAGGGTTCCTATTGCAGCCATGCTCCTTGCCTAGCTCTGCTTCTTGCTTGTGTTAGCACTGAAGAAAGTGGCAGCATCTTCAGAGAAGAAAATTAAGATAATATTTTTTTCTCTTTCTCCCTCTTTCTCTCCTCCTCTCCTTCTCTTTCTCTCTCTCTCTCCCTCATTTTATCTCTTCCTCTCATCTTGCTGTCTTTTTGGGATCACATGCACAGTGATATAAATATTCTTGCAGTAAGCAGCAAGTCCTTCTAGTACGAGAGACTAACCTCACTCCAGCTGTGGCTCCTGTGCAAATAAACTGCTGTGCCTGTTCAGGACCCTTACAGATTTTCATACAGG
Source organism: Rhagologus leucostigma (assembly GCA_013397725.1). Classification (NCBI taxonomy): domain Eukaryota; kingdom Metazoa; phylum Chordata; class Aves; order Passeriformes; genus Rhagologus; species Rhagologus leucostigma. The sequence continues at coordinate 231,482 of VZTD01005871.1, forward strand.
CCTGAAACACACGGTTCATGTTGTGCAAAACTTCCGATTATGATATCTGCATCCAGGATGTTTTCTGTTTCATTACGGATTGTGACAGCTAGAAATGGAAGCATTAAAGCCTCATTTCTGCAGCGCTTCCTCAGGCAGAAGCTATGGCAGGTGGTGCATGCCTGGGCACAGGGACAGGTACATGTGCTTTCCCTTCTAACTAAGCAATGGGGTAACACTGGTTCCCACTGGTAACTGAAAGGATGTAGTATCACCGTACTGGCAGGAGTCATGTATCTCATATACACAAATATATTTTATTTTTGTATTTTCTTTTGATGTTAAGTCAGATGATTTTGAAAGCTAGGGATACGATTCATCTCACCACCTTTAGCTGTCTGAGAAGGAGGTGCCTGATCCAAGCTATTCATCCAGCCTTCCTGCAAGTCAGTGGGGTGAGAGGGGGATTTTTATTCCTTCTGCTGCCTCGTGAGGATGGGTGTCCCTGCTGGGGTCTGGCATAGGTGGGATGTGTGGCACTTGGGTGGTTGGTGCTAGCTGGGAGAAACTGTACAGTTTGTTTCCTCAAATAAAAAGCCTAAATATTACTTGTTCTGCACATTCAGGAGGTGTTTCCTAAAAAATAAGTTTGTGCACAAATACAAAGATCTGCTGCTCAGGGCCTGTGTTTGGAAAGTATGCACAAAGATCTCTCTTTTGTACACTATACAGCAAAAAATATGGTGAAATATTATGTTGGCATAAGAAAATCAGAAATATTCTCTTGATTGCAAGATTTAATTTAGTAGAAAGATCCTAGGTATAAAATAATGTAATCCTAATGTATATTCCTAAAAAAAAATTTCAAAAGGACCCTGCCTTTTTCAGGGCTGGAAAAATCAACTGCAGGAAAACATTTTCTTAACATGAAATTGTTAATAACTTCTTAAAATGTAGGCATCAACTCTAACATCCTCTGTTTTCATACTGACTAAGTTATGTCTGGTTTTTAGTATGAAGGCATATTTATTTTAAATTACAAGCTCCAGAGATCAAGGTTCTAGTGTTATAAATACATAGCTGGACAAATCTTTCCTGAGTGCTTACTGTCAAAACAGACAACACAGAAATGGAGGAGGTGATGAAAAAGAACTGAAGTGGCTTGCTAAAAGTCATGTAACAGGATCTTCTCCCAAACTCCAGTGAGGGGGTAAAGCTGCTGACTGGGACTTCAGATGGGCTAGATTACCCTACAGTAAGCTTGGCCCTTCCAGTTCAAGTGCCCCCTTGGGAGAAAAACAATGTGATGAATCACAGTTATATTCAAACATGGGATATCATGAGCAAGAATTTTATTATTTTTACTATTGTTAGAATAGCAAAAGATTTTGTGATGAATAGTTCCTTGTTAGCAATCTATACTAGCACCCAAGTAAACTGGTAGCCAAAGGCTGATGAGTATGGTTTGTTTTTTTTAAGTGTACAAATATGAGATAATATGAGATATCTTCAGTGGACCAGATATACTCTGGCCCTGTGCCAACTTCCCCACTCAGCCTCCAGCGTTTCTTTATTGAGGACATTTACAGGTATTTCTCATGCTCAGCCAGTAAAAAAGATAGTTGGTACTCTGAGCCCTGAAACCATTGAGATTTGGTTAGAAAATAAATCTGACTTCATAATTCTCAATATTATTTCTCAAAGACTGTAGTCTTTCTTCTGTTGGTTCATATTTGCTTAGAAAAATGTAAATGGAATAATTTTGTGGCAGCAGACTTGCGCCAAATCAAGAGCCCAGCTTCATGCCAGACCATGTATTGTCCATCTTTCAGCAGTTGACATAAAATCAGGAAAAGCTTTGAACTAGCTCTCTGTGGGTCAGCAAGCCCATTTTGGGGTGGACCAGTGTGCAGTGATCCAGCAGTGTTTAGATCCGGCATGAGCCATCATGACATCACAGCCTGAGGGTAGATAGCCATATCTTGGGTTGGGTTTTTTTCCGCAGCTTGTCACATTGCAAACTGACAAAAAGCTGCTTAACCCAGGAACCCTAATAATTAGATCTCTGTGCTCAGCTAACAAAGTTGTGTTGTTTTCAGGGAGGATGAGCTGTGGGAGAGGCCTCACATCTGTCTGCAAAACATCAACTGGACCTACCCTGAGAGCACCGCCTGTGCATTGCTCTGCCATGTAGGGAATCACTAGGAAATTTGGCCTTTGTGCTTCTTCCCCCTTTTCTTGGGTGAAGTGCGTGAGTCAGCCATCATCACAGCCTTTGGGGTACTTGAGATGGCATTGCTCTCTCCTGTGGTGCAGATGGGGGTTTCACTGTCCCATCAACCATTGAAGCAGTGTCTGTCATCACTTCTAGTTGTTGAACCAACAAAGCAATGAAAGGGAGTGCGGTGTAGGACACTCATTGTCAAAATTGTCTGGGTCTGAGCTGAAACTGAAACACCAATTGCTAGGCATTAACCTCTGCTGGCTTCTCTCTTCATGAGTGAATTCACATTTACATAAGCAGTTTTATAGACACCCTTGCAATTCCGATAGGCCTTTATAAGCAGGATTTGGGGAGACAAGATTTGGTATTATTATTGGTATTATTATTGTTATAGTTGCTAATTACCTGTTGAAGGTTTGTGTTTAACTGAGCCCAGGTTGCAGTGTGTTAGGTCAGGACCTGCCCTGAAAGGTTCCCTGAACAGCAACCAGCTGCTGTGGAGACAGGGTTATCAATTTTCAGCAAAGCCTGGGTCAGATCGCTTGAGCCCTCCCCCCAGAAGCAGTCTGTCCTCTCTGTGTTTCTCCAGATGGTTGCTCTGTTGCAAGTGTCCATTCTCAACTTTTCCATCCATTATCGGTTGCCATTGTAAATAAAGAGATGCATGATTCAACGAAATTTTCAGTGGTTATCTGGAAGTAAATATCTTAAGTCTAGTGTCAAGTGACTTCTGTGTCTTGGCCTCACAGTAGTTTCTGTAGAAGATGTTCCTGATGCTATAGATAAAAATTAAGTTGGAGGAAGGAATTAACCCTAGTCATAAAAATGTATCTTTATATGTTTTTTACCACCACTGAGCATTTTCATAAGTTTAATCACATCTAATGCTTTAAAGAATTTATTGTTTGTAGCATGTAATTAAAATCTCTGTGATATAATATAGCAATAATTTGTACAAATTAATCTGGAAAAGTGCAAACAATGATGTTTTTGTTTGCAATCTTATCAAATATTTTACATTTTATGGCGGTTTGGGGAAAAGAAAAGCTATTGAATTAGTTTAGAATAATTCCTCATCTGTATTCTCCAAACTGGACAAACAGTCTTTTACTTCTTTATAAGAGCATTGAGGCTTTACCCACCCACAGCAAGGAAAATAACTAAGAATTGTGTTTTAAGGGCTGTGTCACATGCATGTGTGCTGTGTGTGTGAATACTGTGCTTTTACAGTTCTCGGGAGAAAAACAGAGAATTTGTGGATCCTACTTTCTAAACCCATCTCCTGGGATGGAAATAAAAGCTCACTAGTCATCCCTGCTGCTGCATATCGCGTGACTTTCTTTTCCTTTTGGGTTTCTTGAAAAAAGAGAGTCTCGGTTATAATTTTCGTACGAACATTCCCTCCCTGAAATTCTGGTATAACAATTAACTGGAAAAATTTCTTAAATCAAAATATTTTTTAAATGCATTCTGATTTCTTTTGTCTGCAAGATATACCTCGCATTTGCACTCACTGGCCTACAGGCATACTTCTCAAGTCCAGGTTCTGGTTTATTTTAGACTGTGAACTTTTCCAGATGGGATATACCCTGATTATTGTATGTCAGTGGTGGAAGTATTGAAACACTGCTTCTACACCAAACCAAAATTGCCAGAGAAATGAAAGTCACTTCAGATACAGAAGGAATCAAAATGCTATAACACAACAAAAATGTCAGAGATACTCACCTCCCTACATCAGTTCTACTGTAGATACATTGCTATTTTGTTTATAGCTTACATATAAAAATATTTTCCTGTTTACCTTCTCAAAGGAGTGACCTGCAGTGATTTTCTTTTCACATCTTATAAAAGAAACACTTTTCATCCATTAGAACTCTCTAACTCGTATATTCAACATTGAATTATTTTAAGTCTACCTTTCAAAATGAAATTCTGATCTTGCATGAAATTCCTGAAGAGTGTCATAAGCTAAGACAAAAGTCCATGCTGGACATCCACTGCATCTCTGGGTGCTGTGTGCCAGCACTGACCTGTGTAGTTGCCAGCCTCTCCTGGGGTGGGTAACCCACAGCACTGCCTCTGCCATTGGTCCTTTCAGGCCACTCTCTGCATCCCCGCGTCAGTGTAGATAGTAAAGGTCTATCATATATAGGTCTCTATATCATGGTCTACTAACTGTATGTGGGATGCTCCTGTACAGCTGTGGTGAACATCACTGTGGTGATAAACACTGAATACACCCTATTAGTTTAGTTTGTGTTGCCCCGGAATCCAAATGCTTTGGAAACGCTAATTCTGAATTAAATGCGTTCAAGTGAATTTCATTTTAAGCAGCGTAAGAAATTTAGGATATAAATCTCTCCTTGATTTCCCTACTGCATTTTAGTGTTCTTTGGTCAGTAAAATTTTATTGTTCATGACACCATTCATCATACCTCCTCCCCCTTCTTCTGGGATTCACTTCTAGGTTACTCTCTTCATCTCATCAGGTGCTCTTTCTTTCTCTCTCCCTCTGGCCTTTGACGATTTCTTCAGCTCCATTTGGCTCATCAGTGGAAAAGGGCATTCTTGCTCATAAACCTCTGTCTTTTAGACTGTTCTCAATGTCTCAAATTTTGGCAAGCACTTTGCTAGCCTGGATACCTGCTCGGACCTTTGTTTTGTGTTCCCTGCTTGGTGTAGTTCTGCAGTCTACACTTGCCTCCATCCAGCACTTTCTTTAGCATTACCTCTCTCTTCTCAGTGTGAAGTCTTAATGACTTTTTTAGCTCCTCTTTACTCTTTTGCATGACAGTATTCTTATAAGCCTTTAGCTATGATACTGCTCTCAGAGGCAAGGTATTGTACACAGATTTCTTCAGTGCCATCAGAGCACACTGATACATCAGGGATTGTACTGGTCCCCCGTCATGCCAAAACAAGCTTTTGCACCTGGGAACCCCACCTTGGAGGCAATTGCTTCTTTCCAACAACAACACGTCATGGGAGATCACCTTTAAGGCCAAGGATGTAGTGACCATGACTATTCATCATGAAATCTCTCGCTGTGGATGGCTGGAGTGCAGCTTCAGGCCCACCAGGATGCTGCCTGTCATATGCTTTGGCTCTCTCCAGCCTTGGCCTTGCTTACAGTCATGCTTTGGTGTCACATATGAAGTTTGCATCGTAGAAGTGAGAAAGATTGCAGCTAAAAAAGTGCTTGGATTAGAAAAAAAAGTCTGGCATTGCTATTAGTAGCTACACACACGTGACTCTGGTGACCCAGGACGTGCAATACTTAGAGGAGCACAATTCTCTGCAAATTATGCCCCTCTTTAGCTATTCCTCTTGCAAAAGGTGACAGAAAAAGAATAAAGAAGACGGAATCCACAGTAGTTAGCTTCTTTACATTTTGCTGCTTACATCTTCTTTCTGTCTGAAAGAATTGTGACAGGAGGATTGGGTCTAAATAACTGCAGCCTTGCTCAATAACATAGCATTTTTTTCCTGGAAATGCATTTTATGCACCTCAGCTTCGAACCCTAGTGACTCTCCTAGTCAGATGGAAATATGGCATTCATGTCTAAAAGGTAGATAAAAGCTTTTGCTTTCCTGAAACATCCTTCTAATTATGAACAAACTGGGTGACATTTTTCCTTGAAAAATGCATTATGTGGATATTTTGGTTTGAAAGAAGAAAAATGTTCAAAAACCTGATCAAAATTCAGATGCCAATCATGCTAGTCATCTTCTAGTGTGAAGAATTCAAACAGGATTTCTAATCTGGTGACTCTGAAATGCAAAAAATCTGACAGCCTGAAAACCCTCCAACAGACAAAACTCCTGCCCAAACCTTCCTTGCAAATAATTGTTTCCTCTTTGTTCGTTTAAAAACTCAATCCAACAGTTTCTCACAGGCAGCCATTAAACTCTTACTTAAAATTTTTGGGATAATTTGCTTCTGGCCTGGAGTGACACAAACATGCTCCTCTGTCCATGTGGCCCACCCTTTATTAACCTCAGTCTAAAATCTTTAGCCAAGCACACTGGCACCAAGAGCTCACAGGTGTGATGCTGCTGACCCCGGTGCTGTTGCTCCTGGGATAAAGTCAGCCAGATCCCTGGAACAGCTGTGCTGCTTTTCATCTGCTCATGTGGCATCCAGCCCACTGGCAAGGGCTTGTGCCAGCCTTACCCCCCGACCAGTGCCATGATGTGAGCATAGATATCTCCGTCTCCATCACAGGCACCGCTACATCCAGGCAGCCGGGCCATGGGGCTGTTTGAGCACACAGGGATCGCAGGATACCAGGTACCCCACAACAAACGGTAGCTTTTGGGGTTATAAAAGCCTTCGCTCACCCTCCTGGATTTCTTTCCTGCATTGTTACCTAGCTAGTGGCTATTGAGCCTTGAAGGAAGCTGGGGGCAGCTGGACAGCTGTTGAGAGGGCACTGGTCCCAGCTCTGCAGGTGGTGGCCAGGGGAGCCAGAGCCATATCCCACTGGTATGCCAATGCCCATTGCCACCACAGGGCAACATGGCAAGCTGGTATGTTACGCTGCTTCCTTAGGGACCTGTCAGTGCGAAATACAGAAAGCATTTGCTAGATTGATCCTGTGAAAACAGCAGGAATCTTTGAGACGGTATAGGTAGAAAAAACACTATTACTGTGTGTAAAGTTGGTTTTATAAAAGAGAAAGGGGTTATTGTAGCCTTGCACTACATGAAAAATCTGAAAAAGTCTATAAGGTCTTGCCCACCATTTTGCATCCTGCAGCTGTTCAGGCCTACCTCTTCAGAAACATAAAAATACAGTAGTAAATGCCTCACTGTGCCCCTCCTCTAACAGAAAACAAGTTCCTTAAACAACTAAATATCTTCTAGCAAGATACAGAAAATTCATATGTAAGAGTGTTGTACTGGAAGATGCATAAGATGTAACTGTATATATTTTCAGGCATTCAGTAAAACTTTCAAGAGCAGTCCAAGTTATCCAGACTTACCCGTCTTACATTGATGGGCAATCAACATAAGTGCCCATGTTTGTCTTCTGAAATGTTTTTGTCCTGTGTTGTCAGTACTTGGAAATAACTGGCAAAATACAGATTGAGAATGTTAGATTGGTTTTTGATTGGTTCAGAGACAGGATAATGGCCAACTTGTCAGATGACTTATTTGCAATGAATAATTTAGTCTTAATCAGCTAAAGTTTTAATACCTTACATCTTTCATGAACCAATCTCACTTAGCATATGGGGAATCAAGATGAATTCATCCTTTTGATTAGAAAATCAAAAGCCTTTATATGCATATTGGTTGATGACAGGTCTCGTAAAAGCACTTCACTAAACTGCTGATGTTTCAGAAATTCTGTCTCATACAGTGCAACTCATTGATTATGTAAGGTGTTTTTAATCGTGAGAATACACTCTGCAAGGATGCCTGATGCCAGCACAGCAGCACCTCTGTCATGCTCTTTGACTCCAGCCATCTTTTAGACATCAGTGGTCACTGCTCCGTGGCACCCAGGATGGGGTTTGGAGTGACAAGGCAAAGGTCACATGGCACCTTATGGCAGGCTCTCATTTTTCAGGTGCCCTCAATGGGTTTGGTGCCTTTTGAAACAAAAAGATTTAAGATCTTCAGGGGAATGTGATCCACTTCTGGTAAGACATGCAGAAGCAAAAACGTTTTATGGTATTTTACTACTAGAAATACCAGCTTTTAGAGAAGCATCTTTCCCTTAACAGTGTGCTACTGTATCTTCTGGTGTTTTCTGGGTAGCCAGACTAGAGAGGGTGGGGCAATTGTTAAAAACTTTAACGCAGGAAACAAAACACCCACTTAAATTAAAAACTAACTAAATTAAAATTTATTTGTTTTTAAAAATTAAATTAAATTAAATATTGGATTTAGAAGTAGAATAAAAAAAATTAGAAAGTAAAACTCAAAACCTTTATCTAAATGGAAACAAAGTGAGGGATTGTTTACTCCATTATGTTCTCCCCCGAAAGAGTTAATATTATTTAGGAGTAGCTTCTTTGGGGCACATTCTGCTTCCTGTAATGGCCCAATCTTCCTAATTCCCGGTTTACTTTGTGAATGAACTGATGCTTCCTTGTAGTAATGTTTTTAATAGATTAAAATTTAAAAAAAAGAAAAACAAACCCAAAGAAAAGAAAGAAAAAAGAAAAGGACATGTTTTCCAATTTTGTCCAGCTCTGGATCATAGTTAGATATCCATAATATAAAGTGTACATGAGTATGATTGATCCTTATCCTGATAGTGGCCGCAGTGTACTGAAAATTCTGTCCTGGCTTTTCATTTCTTGGAAACCTAAGCAGGTGTTCACCCTTATAAAAAACAAAAAAAAAAAAGGAAGAGTGCAAAGTACTTCAGATGTCAAACTCCAGAGTAACAGCTGAGCAGTCTCCATGATATTTTTGCCTCATAGTGATGACATCTTTAACTTTCGCTGTCCCAAGGAACCACAGGTAAGATGAGGTCACTGTCAGCTTATATGGGAGACCTAAATTGCTAGAGCAGAGGTTGGGAGTAGCAATGCTGGTGACTCGTTATGTGTGACACATTTCTTTCTGAGTCACTGTAGAATCAATGCCCTGTCAGGATGCTGGGAAGCATCAACAGGGGATGTCTCAGTCTCCTGAAACCAACAAAAAAGTCACTTGTTGACAGTGAGGTTTTTCAGCACTCACTGGCTGGCCACGAGAGAAAACAGAGAGGAATTGGAAAATTTTTCTCTAACAGGAGCACCCCTCAGAACAGACTGTCTTTATTCTCTGTACCATGCTTAGGTCCCTGTAGGTCTCTGGTGTTGGCAGCTCACAGCAGGTTCTTGTAGTCAACACCCATTGTGCAGTAACTTGGTGTTATGCAGTAGACACCTTCCACCAGGATTAAATCCTGGCATCTGCTGAATTTTGCTCTGAGTTTTTTCAGTATTGAAGCTCTGACATTTAGTTATATTATGTCACAGACTTTTAGACGGAGCTACTTCAGTGAAATATTTAATAATGGGAAGGACGGTGTACTTCACTGGTATGAACAAAAAGGAGGCTGTAACTCAGACCTCTATACACAAGAAGAGTCTTCCCAGGTCTACGAAAATAAAATTCCACAATACACTTCTTTGATGATATAAGCACTTAAATGGATATTTACTGGTCATGAACCAAAAATAATCAATGATGCACAAAAAAATATATCTTAAACTAATATTTAAAGCAAATTTTGTCAGGTAACAAAGAATCAGTGTTTTAGTAAATACCTATCATAGTAATGTTTTAAGCATGATGTTCCAAAATCCAGTACAAGCAAGTGCTTGTAGAAAGAGGGGATATTTTCGTTAAACTGTCTGCAAAAACTAGAAGAAACTTTTGAGCACCCAGTATCTCCATCAGGCAAAAAAGGGTCACAAACCCAAGGCTAGAAATATGTTTTTCTGATGTAATGTTGTTAGACTGAGATAAGAACTGTTTGTCTGTCAGTATGTTCGTTTAATTCAGCTCTGTCAGCTAATTTAATAAATATGTTATGCCTACCTACACACTTCATAGTAAGAAGTGAAATGGAAGCCATCGCACATCTCATTGTTTATGTTATTTTAAGGGCAATAAAATAAGATCACATTACCTACACTGGTAAACTTGGCTTTCTTGACATTCTTTAACTATGTCATGATGTCTTCATGATAAAATTCACTGTACTATATTTAAAATTAAAATAAACACAAGCACCCTGTCTGCAGAATTAAGCAGGAATTTGATGATGCTTAGACAATGCTTTGTTTTGTAGGTGGATAGGTGACAATGAGAACATGAACTGTGAGCTCTGTACTTTAAACTTACAACTTAAATAGTGAAAATAAATAGGAGTCCATCAGGTTGTGCAGTTTCCTTATGTGAAAGATTTTTTTGCATTTTAAAGGTATATTACTTCACATTATTATGTGTCTGGACTCAGCAGATTAGGGCCCAGGAAGAATCTCAGAAAAAGCAGACAGTTTTAGCTATTCAGTGGAGATGTTCTGGTATGGTCACTGAGCTAGTAATCAACATTAATAAAAATTAAAATTTGACATGATGAAATCTTATTTCAGACTTCTATTTCATCTCTTATTTTGTTTTAATTGAAACACTCCTACAAAATATTTATATTTTAATGACAGAACACAGTTAAGCCAAAATGCTTTTGAACAACTTTCACAGTCTATGTAAAAAAAAATATTGCAGAAATCAGTTATTTCAACATGGGCAACAGCTTGCGTTTTTATTCAGTGATTGAGAAACACAGATAAGCTGCACACAATACGACCTGAAACTGTGACATGATTCCCTACTGTATTACCTTTGAAGTATTCTGTATATTATTACTTCTTTTTTTTTCAGTAAGATGAAAGAAAAAACTTTTCCAAAATGGGAAATCCCCTGTAGGTGGCAATTTGGAATTCATTTACTCCTTAAGTAATTGCTTTCAACTTCTGGAGGCTCAGTTTCAGTAACAATTAATTCCCTGCACTTGCAAATAGGACTTGATGATGTTGAGATGCATCACTGAGTACATAGACTGATGTGTCAAACCCACAAGAAGATATTTTGCAGATGCCATTTATTCCTGGTAGTGGTCAGTGAAGTAAACACCACAGTAAATCACACAGATATATGCTGCAGTGATGACTGAGTTGCGGTGCATGGCAATTATACGGTATTTGGGTATCTCCTCAGTAGCAGTGTCTGAGCCCTCTAGTGGCCCTCTCGGTATTTCACTGGCCACCAGAGATGCCACCCGTGTGCTGAGATGGGCTTCTAGCAGTAAACTGGGCCAGGGGAATCAAATCTGCTTCCTTCTTGTTACATGGTGCAAGTACAGGGAGCAAGGTGTTCCTGATGCTTCTCCTAACATCCCTCCTAACAGCCTGGCAGTGCACAGAGAGGGATGCTGCTGTGCCCCATTGCAGCTGCCGCTGTCCTCTGTGGGTTTCCAGGTCTTTCAGTAGCTAAGCGCATGTTCTTCTTCAAATTATGGTGGGCATCCGTGCTGAGCGGGCATCCAGGTGGCCTCACTGTCTCCCTTCACACTGCTTTCCCTCCCAGGAGGAAGGTAGGAGGCACACACTGGTGATAGCAGGAGATGAGGCTGGAGGTACAAGAGAAAACCAGGGGTGGCTTTTGGGCTTTCCAGCTCGGTTCTAAGTTTGAGATCGCATGGCCACTGCCTCTAGCTTCTGAATCATGTCACCTGCTTCAAAATGACTCATTTGTCTGTCCTTAATCATTTCTGACCAAATGATTAGCTCTTTTTCATGTTCTTTGGGCATCTTGGAACCAGAAACAGCCTGAGTACTTTTCCCCATGTGTGTAAAGCAATTTCTGAGACTCCCCACCCAGTCGTCTATAAATAATCCTGGTCCTCTGTGATTACCACGTTATAGTGGGAAGTATTAGTGAGATAATTTCAGGCATCCTGCCAGCTCTTAACAGCACTTTGCATCCCATCACACGGATCTCTTCTGGTACCTCCTCATGAAAGTTACCCCTACAAAATAAATCCTCATTCTGCTAATGCTATGACAGCACATGTTAAAGCATGGGAATGACAAATACACACACCTCATCATGCATCACTTGAAAAACATAGCTAAATTTGGCTGTCCCTGGCACAACAGAGAGGCACCAGAGCTTGGTGGCAACTCTTTGGTGATATCATGGAAAACCTTTAAGGAGCCCATGTTCAGGGCATCAGTGAAGGTTCAGCAAAGATGAAGCAGAGCTTAAAAGTATGAAAATGGAAAATGTCATCTGTCATGTCAGATTTAAGGGTCTATTTGCGAAGTGAGAACATGGAGCATGGCTGACTGAGCGGCAGTGTGACATCCTGGGAGGACAGCAGAGAAAATTCGTGGACACTGCTTGCTGCTGCCTGACCCCACTGTATCCAGGTGCTTGTGCTGAGTGGAAGGCATCATACCATCCTTAGTCCTGGGACAAAATGTCCATCCCCATCTGGCCCAGGATATCCTCCCTGGTCCTCAAAGAGAAAAAAAACATCCACAGTTAAGCACTTGCATGGCACAGATGAAGTCAAACTCTACGTTGCCTCTCTAGCTCTGCACACCAACCAGAGAAACGTTTTTCTCTGTTAAGGTTTGTAAAAGTGAACACTACAAGCACTTCATGGTAATACACACAGCATTTCCAGCAAATATATATATATAGCTAAGCTATTTGCCTTCCCGCTATTTTCACTTTATTCTTTTTCTATCTTTTTAAAACGCAATTTGAAAGAAAATAGAGGGGTATTTCCAGCCTCTTCTCCAATTTAAGTCCTTTTTTTTCCTAGTAAAAATTTTTGCAATCAGAATTTAAACAACCTCTTAATGTTTTTGAAGTTCTTCATGCGGACAGTAGCAATTCTGCTGCTGTAATGTAGTTTAAAGTAGTTCATCCCACAAACAAAACAAAATAGCCACCAATGTTAATGCATTGTAACAGATATGACATAATGATGTCTTTTCCTGAAAATTTGAAAGACCTTTAAAATACCAGATCTCATTTTTCAGCTGTGTTGTTAGTATTTTGTAAACTGTAGAAAATTACTTGACTAAGGCACATAAAACTTAAGCAAGTTTAAAAATCCAGAGTATCAGTCAAGGGATTTTATTTGATCATGTCTTGCTTAGCTTCGAAATGATTTTCTCCTTCAGCGGACTTTGTGGAAGCAAGAGCTTTATGGTGCATATCTGTATCTGCATTTTGAATTTCACACTAAACACTGCAATTATATACTGTGATATTAATATTCATAATCTGCTCTCTCCATGGTGAACATGCTCATCTTAAAGTAAACTTTACTAATAAGTGGCCTGATAAAATTCGAGTATAGGAGAATAGGCTTTTTAGAGTGTCTGGAGCAGTATGTGATTGAGTGCACCTGATGGGATTATATCAAAACCAATACAGGCCTAGGAAATTTTCTGCTGGATTTCATTGCAGAAGAAAACAATGGAACAATTATGAAGTTCAGGTGAATGGGGTGACTAAAAGTGTGGGATCTAACCAAATAACCTTTGCAGTTGTAAAGGCAGAAGTGACTCAGATTTTGTCTGCAGAAATCTGGGCAGACAATCCGTATTTATAGAATTACTCTGACCTGATGAATACATTATACAGGGAATTACTTGTCAACATTTTATACTCCGTAGATTCTTTTTGTTAAAAAACATAGATTTCAGCTGGTTCATAAAGACTGACAAAAATATTTTTTAACGTTTTCTAAGTACATGATTAGTATTGCTTTTGGCAAAAGAATCTGTAAATGCAATGCTGCGTCCTCCATTACCTTGTATGTAACTGGTTTTACGAAAAAAATCTGATTTAATAAACTCTAGGCAGAAATGGCAGCAAACAACCCTCATAAAATATAAAGAAATAATTTTCCCTGTAAATTATACATTCAAATCACACCACAGTACATAGTGTTCTTGCATGTTTAATGAAAATTAAAATTTCAACAAGTTCCAGATACCACTGGTGAATAAAATACAAGTATTTTCACATATCCATCTAGTCAGATTCATGAAAGCTATAGGCTGCATGTATAGAGCACCTGCAGCTATACTATCATTGAATTCAAGGTGATTACAGCACAGACAGGTTTTCCAGCCCCTTGCATGCAATGCCCAGCATATTATATTGGAGACATCCATTTGAATAGGTATATATTAGCTTAAGTGGCCTAACAGAAGAGCAACGTTACCAAAATGGCTTTGAGGAATTTTGGGGGAATAATCCAAAGTGGATTTTTGGAGAGTAAACTGGGCCAACCACAGCAGCAACAAATATTCCTTAGCTACCTTCCTAGATGAGAACCAGAAGGTAAACCACCTCAAAGGTGTGTATAGCTGCGGTGGATCCTCTTGCACCCCTTCTGGGAAGTCTGGATGCTTGATTACCTCTCTGCAATGCCTGTACACCAACACAAGCAGCACAGGGAATAAACAGGAATAATTAGAGATCTGCATGCCGTCACAGCGCCATGACCTCATTGCAGTTACAGGGACATGGTGGCATAGTTCATGGGATAGGAGTGCTGTCATGGATGTCTATGGACTTTTTAGGTAAGACAGGACAGCAAGACAAAATAATGGAGCTATTCCTTATGTGAGAGAGCAATTGGAATGTGCGGAGCACTGCTTAGGGGTGGATGAAGAATGAGTCAAGAGTTTATGGGTAAGAATTAAGGGGCAGGCTAACATGGGTGACACTGTTGTGGGTGTTGGCTACAGGTTCCCTGGTCATGAGAGGAAATTGATAAGACCTTGAGTTTGCCAAGGGAATCACAGTATTTGCCTGTCTGTGACAAAGACTGATCAGTGAGGCACCCGCGTCATCATGGTTCATTTTGTCATGGAAGTGTTTGCCTGCAGGTATCACTAAACTCAAAAATACCTTAGTGTTCTGTTAAGATCATTTTGTGCCCTGTGATCCTCCAGGCCTGATCCAAACTCCATGAAGTTAAAAAGCTTGACACCTCCAAATGTGAACTTTGCCATTTGTATTGTTGAGGTTCACAGGTATGGCAGGGCAGAACAGATGCTGTGGAGAGGCTAACCTGTGTGAGCAAGCAAGAGGGTGTTTAATCCACATTGCTTTTTTTTCTTCTACACTCATGTAAAATCTCATATTTTGCTCTCGTATTAGTACATTTGTCTAATCTTTCATGGCTGCTTTCTGAAATGGACTATAAGAAAGCATTGCCACAATGGTAACAAAATGCTTTTTTTGCAATGATGAAGTTATTTGTCATTCCATGGATGGAGCTATATTGTTTTCTACTAATCTTTTTTAATTCCAATACCTTCTCAGTCGTTGGATGTTTCATATATTTAGCCTAGAACTCTCACAAAAATGGCAAAAAGAAAAACAAAAGTAACCCCCAGCTTTCTAGAGATCTCCCATAAGTTGTCTTTCCAAGATTATCTCATTAGCACAGCAGATTAGCTTGACAGATCAAATATAATGCACTCTCATTTTAGCTAATGCTGCTTTACTGAAGGAACTAACAAACTTAATTCTATCCAGGCCAGGATTACCTGATGGAGTAACTGAGTACTTTTGTGTGCTTACAGATAGGATGAAACAGATTGACTCTTTTCTTCTTTCTCTTTGCATTACTTTGTAGGAAATTACTTCTCCCTGGACTTACCCCTATGGTCTTCACTGTTGGCTTGAGGCTGTGGTGAGGTCTCAGCACCTGGAGGGGTTTGTCAGTCGGGTGCAGTAGCTGAAGGCTCATCAAAACAAACAAATATGTTCTAACTACATCTCCAGCCAGAGTCCCTCGCTGCCAGCACCTGCCTGCTCCTGCACGGAGCGGAGTGGACACCGGCAGGACACCGGGCCAAGAAGTCAAGCGCTTCTCCAGGACCTTGCCCAGATGTTGGGCCCCTTCCCCTCCCTCCTCTGGGCCTGTCACATGGTTTCTGAGCACCCAGGGGGGTATTTTTAGCTTGTACCTGCTTTGCTGAATGATGGAAACCCCCTTGGGGCCAGGGTCAAACCACCTCTGGGTCTGTTCTGTCTCTGTTGGACCCTAAGGTCAGTGGGCAGCCTCCCAGCCCACACGTCCTGCGGTTGCTCTGGGAGGTCTTGCACTGCATGGGTAACCTCACATTTACTGTGCAGTAGATAGTCACAGTGTTAGCAGGGAAACACCGAGGCTGTGACAAGATGCAAGAGCCAAATCCATCTGGGAAACAATAAATAACAAGGTAGTCACAGCATGAGTGGCAGGGCTATGGTTGACCCAACCTGTAGTAAAGTAGAAACCACTGCGTGAGTAACCTTCCTCTAAAAGACAAACAGTCTCCAGACCTTCTCATCATTTTAATTATATGGTGGCTACCAACAGTTTAAACAAACAACTCTTTATGTGTGTATGCGTGTGTGTTGTTTTTGTTTGGTTTTTTGGGGGTTTTGTGTGTGTGTGTGTGTGTGTGTGTGTATGCTCATCATTACTATGATCATGCTGTGGAGCCTCACGTGTTTCAAAGGCCTTCTCTGCTAATAGAGTGGAGCGGCCATAGCAAGGCTTCTTTGAAAAAGAAACACTAGCAGTGAAAAACTTCTGTAGCTTGCTGCTGGCTTCAAACAATCTCCGCAGTGTTGAAATGCAAGAGAGGACATGAAAGAGGAAATTCAGGCCACAAGAAGAGACTAATGGAACATCAAATTGCATATCCTAAGAAAGTCCTCTATGTGAGGCTGAGGATAAGTGACAAAAGGAGTTTCATTCTCAGGGAGTTTAAATTATTAATATCCTTGTAAAGAAGTCACTGTAAGGTCTTTTCTACTCTCAAAAATAGTAAAATCCTGTCAAATGCAAGAAAGTACTGGAGAGAAAAATAATGATGGCAGTCTAGGTGGGATGGCACAGCAATCTCACTGGGAAGGAAGAAAATTCTTCATTGAGAGCTAAGTCTTACAACACCTAAACATTGTTCTCTGGTACATTTGACCATGTCCTTACCTTGCTTTACCAAAGGTTTTTTCCTAGGCTCCCCTATTTTACCGAGGAGGGATCTTAAATAAATTGAACAGCTGAGAAGTCTTTCAACAGGTGATTGCAGTTTCCTTTACCCAGTTTCACATCTCTGCAGCATGGCTCTTAAAAATTGTGGAGGACCACAGACTCCATCTGATTAATTTGTTTTGGAAGAGCATGAGCAGTGCTGGTGTAACCAAAATCACTCCAAGTAAAAGTAGAAGAGCCTTAAATAATAAGTGTATGTCACAGTTCAGCTTGGCAGCCCTCCCCAGGGAATATGTGCTAGACATTAGGTCTAACTGAGCCATTTCGGGGAAAAAAAAAAAAAAAAGAACTAATATATGCAATGGCAAAACTAAGAATCCAAATAAATGTTGAAATCTGGCTCTGTTGGTCTGTCTTAAAATAGCCCGTCCTACAACACTAATTTTGCTACATTTGTATAACTGGCAGCAGGAGCATAAAGCAGATTTGAAGTGTGACCATTTCTGAGACTACTCAGTGTTCCTACACTTTGGCTGCTCTCCCCTTCTGAGCTGCCTGACAGACCTTTGGGAAGTGGGATGTGCAACCTTTGCAAGCAAACCTGAGGCCCTGGCTGGACAATGCAATAAGGGTGTTGGTCAGGTTCCTGGAGCCAGATCAAAACCACACTGGGCAACAGTACGTATCCTGCGTTACACTCTCATAATTCAACTTTGCTCCAAAATTATTAATGATTAGACTTTGCATCAACAATGTTTATGTCTGATCATGTACTGTCTCTCTTTTTTACCTTTAGTTGCTATCAGATCAGGTAATGCCTCTGTTCCCACAGCCAGGCTGGAAACGTGAACTTTCTGTCATGTGGATGGGTTAACTTACCTCCAGCCTGCAGACATGCCTGGGCAAGACTGAAGTTGTGCTTCTCCAGGCTTCAGCTTTAATTCAGTATTAATGAATAAAGGATGCCAGGATCACTGAGTTCTGCAGGCCAGGACTAAGCACTAGTGAAAGAGTTGTGTTCAACCCTGAGAGGTTGTCTCTGTAAGCTATTGGTTCAATACACATACTTTTCCAAATGACATTTTGTTCTTGTAAACAGTTTGAGGTACTGACAACCAGCTTTGCCCATCAATAAACCCTGCGTGAGGAGTGCAAAGGTGCTGCCCTGGCAGTCTGCCTGAAGCCCATTACGCTGCCATTTGCCTTAAGGAGGAGGTGTGGAAGTTTCCATGCACTTCGAGGTGAGCCTGCAATGGAGACACTGTGGCACAAGGGTTGTGAGGCCTGCCCAGAAGCAGGGTGGATGCAGTTGTAGGAAGATGGGTGCAGGGGGTGCAGGGGGGAAATCAGGGAGCAGAGCTACAAGAACAGCTGGAGGCTAAAGAAAAGTATGGTTTCCAGCATCTTGGTGCAAACTTTAAAATGGATAAGGTAAAGCCCATCCTAGATCAGACCAGGCAATGTACAGATCACACGTGTCCAACAGTTCTACTTCTTTGCATCAATATGGTAAACCAAAAACAAATATAAACCTTTGCATTTCAGAGTTTTAATCTCTGAGATGCTCTATGTTGATTTTTCCTGTTGGAAGAAACTACCTCATCTCCTGTGAATTTGTCCTCACAGGTCTCCCTTTAAAAAAGGAGAGGAAATTCCCACACAGAATTATTTTTCAAGTTTATGTATAAAGGTCTATTATTATAATTGAAAATTTCCTGACATCATTAATAAATAGAATAGTTTCTATGTTCTGATTCATGTTCTCCAATTTATCTCCTTGGAATTCTATGTTGTTGCAGGGAGTTCCCAGGATCAAAGTCCAGCCTGTACAAAGACATTATCTGATCACCTTTGTGCTGCTGGCGACTGAAATAGAAATTTAATTCAACAGGAAAAGAATGCAGTAATTCCCGCTGTAAAACTTCTTTCATAACACTGGCCAGCATATATGGCATTTTATACGCTGGTTAACATGCCACCCTATACTAGTTTATTCCAGCTGCTGCAAGTAACCCGATACGTCACGGTAAGGAGCAGCTCCAAGAATAATGCAGATATTGCCAGATGTTGAAAGTCCATATTAGGAGAAGTATTGCTCTGTCCTTCTGCATCAGCTGTGTTTATGTGTCTTCCTTCTAAGACAAACTTTTTTTTTCTTATCCATTCATAAGTCAGTCCATTGTGGGGTTCTGATTCATTTGTCCTGGAGAATGCTCTGGTGTCTCAACTCTGGTGAAGGAAGTGAGCCTTACTTTCAGATACCTGAAGGTGAAGATGCTACATTTTCTAGGATCTATAAATGTAGCTCACATTCGCAGCAATCAATATATTTTCACATAGCAGACTGTTCCATTAATATTCATGAAAATGAGTATGCATCCAGGCAAAAATATAGATGGTTTTGGGGTTTTTTTTGTAAATGTAACAGATCCACATACACCTTTAACATGGTCAGATGGGAAGAGAATACTTTTGATTAAAGACAAAAACATGAGAGTGGTCCAGGTCCAAACTGGTATTTTAACCGGGCAATTTCTATTTCCTTCTGCCGTCTCCAGTATCTTAAATTTTTCATTCTCTTCATTCTCTAGTAACAGTAGATACACATGAAAATATTTTCAATGTAGCTGAATAGCCAAGGACCATGGAAATAAAAAATATTAGCTTTTCATCTGTACATACATATTTCCTCCAACTTTTAAAACATTTTCCAAAACCTTTGCTTTTATTATCTGTTTGTGAAACACCTTTGAAATTATTTGGGATGGGGATAAAAAAATATATACCAACAACAATATGAAATTAAAAACAAAGATAAAGATTTTTCTCACATGTTATTCAATGCTGTTGGGAGACTTCTTGAAAATAAGAAATGTTTAGTCAATGCATTTTCTGTATACCCACAGAAATGGACTTCTTTCTTTAGTGTAACTTTGAAAATCAAATAGTGGCTTTTAAAATTTAGCTTTTAGTAAACTCTGCTTTTCTTCTTTGAATTTACCAAGAGATTTTGGGATACATGTTTTATTGGTGCTATTTTCACTGATTTTCATATTTGGAGATTTCCATGCATATGGTATTTCTTTTGTGGGGAAGGGAAGAAGGAGCTGACCTCTGCAAATGACACTGTTAAATTTTTAAAATTTAACTTATGCTTTAAGGAGTAAGTGAAAGAAATATTGCACACAATACTCAGAAACTTTTGAGGGCTTTGCAATGAAACGCTGCAAGTTAGGAAATTCTTAACGTGGACTCAGCCATGTGAATCAACTTCATTCAAAACCTGAGACTAGTTTATTTAGAGATTTTAGGCTAGTGTAATTCTGTTCACTCCTGAACTACCAAACATAGCATCCCCCCAGAGACAAAATGGTAGAAGACACTTGAAAAATGGTGACTGGAAGTTTCTGCTGGCAACTTCAGTCTAGCTCTTCACAAAGCCTCCACCACAGAACACACCAATCTCATGATATATTAATTGACATCCTGTCAATCACAAGAGAGGACAAGAAGCAGAGAGAAACAGAGTGCTACATCCATGCAGTGTGTAAGTCCTGTTTGCCAGTCAGCTAAAGATTAATTTTGTTTGCGTGCAATATCATCCTTTACATGGGGTTGCTTTTGATGGAAGATTCCAACGCAAGCCGAGTTTATTGATTTTCCTGTCCATCAGGCTTCAGTCTAAAACATTACTTTTAGATGCACTATTAAGTGACCTTTGATGTGGTGTGGCCTTGAAGGACCACACTCAATTTTTTCATATTAAGATCTAGATTAAGATTCCTGACATTGTTTTCTGAGATAAAATAGTATGCATTCTCACCAAATGAGCTTAAAAACTCCACAAATTATTTTAACTTTTAATTTAGATTTATAAGAAGTAAGTAAAAAGAAGAAAGAAGTATCTGTATACCAAGTTGAGCTCAACACCACCAGTGTGGAGAGCAACATGAGAAAGAATAAATCCTAACTTTGATTATTGTGGCTCTTTTTTCTCAAGAAAGATACTGGTTTTTTGACAATTCTGTGAACTAATTTGTTGAGTGTATGCATATTCTGCGAGTAAACGCTTCAAAATATTAAGCATATCTTAGTTCAGTGGCTCAGATTCATCTCACTGTTTTCAGTGTCTGGGCATGCTCAATCATCAATAAAGGACATAGGCATCTTCCTGTTGGCTTATTAGTCCGCTGAAATTTCTCCTTCAGCTGGAAAGGAAATCAAGGTGAATACATGCTTCACTTCATTAGATGTCTCATTTCAACAAGATGCAGTTTGCACCAGTGAGCTTGCAGTTATACACAAGAGAGCAGAATTTGGCACTGCATGGGCATGGTATCAAACCGTATGAAAGGCGTCCAAATTCATTCAGCAGGAAACCTCAGAGTACTTAAAATGCTAATTAAATTACATGTTGAAGTCACATATCTTTACCACTACTAGGGAAAGGTTTATAATGTTGTTCTATGAGGACTGCTAAGTATAGACAGCCTTACTAATATAGGATTCATTAATAATCATGAGTAACAAATGAGACTAAAAAGCAGTGAATTTCTGTTGCAACATTAAACTTAGGGAAACTATCAGACCACTCACTGCAGTGAAAGGCCATGTCTCGCTGCAGCAGCAGTACGTTTGGATACAGATCAAACTGCTCTGCAAGTAGCAGTTAGAAGCTCTAATTTAAAAGTCCTAATTTGCAGGAAGTCATAATTACAACCAGTCCTAATCTACAATCTGTCTAGTTCTTGCTGAAAATTAAAATAATATTTTATGTACCTGAATAAACGCTAAGAACTATAGATGACTTATCTCTTCACTGCCACATGCCTATTTTCTCATTCTAGTCTCCTTACCCTTACATTTTTCTCTCATAACTCTTGTGAGGAGACTCATAATAATTTGGGCTAAGAAGGGCTTTACACCAGTATCACATCCATGTGCTTTCACTCTCTTCCACCTTATCTAGGCAAATGAGAGCACTACAGAGTGCTTGGGGCCAGATGCTTATAGGACCTTAACCAGGTGCTCTATGTCACCTTAACTCTTGGAGCATATAAAGAAGTCGGTTGGATCACTCTACGGGAAGGCTGGATTTGTTGTTCAACGATATGCAAGAACTTGGCTTCCGTGATTATACAAGATGCGCACGTAAAGCCAATTTTAATGTAATGATAATTTGACAAATGTTGACTCCTGCTGATAGAGCTGCTAATTATATGCTGCAACCATGCTACTAGATCAGAGGGATTAATACATGACATTCATAAAAATTCCTATTTTCATGGATGTTGTGCATTAATTTAGTAATTCTTAATACATTTTTGTAGTCCAGTGAAGCAAGGACTCACTGGCTTACCAAGGGCATATAAAGCAACACTAGTGTTCATGAAGATCCATCCTTTTAAGGCCATCTCCACTGGTGCTTTTTATTTTTCTCTGGTATTTACATTTTCAGTGAAAGAGCAGAATTTCAATTCTTGTGCCATGAAAAATAATGCAGTGCTTATTGCAAGAAAATAAGTGGCAGGAACAAATGTGGATTCAACACCTGAACAAGAGTTCAAGCCCTCTTCCTCCAAACTGTTCGTTAAATGCAAGAACCCCCTCCAAAAGGAAAGGGATACTACTTAGTCCTGTAACTGGGATTAGAGGCAAGGATGCAGTTCTTGGTAATTTTTGTGATGCATCCAAATGTTCCTGGGGAATTATGCTGCCAGGACCAGAGTCGCTTAATTAATAAAGACCTGGGTGAATTTCGGTCAACTGCCTGCAGAGAGCTGAATGAGTCTGTAAATATCTGAGATCCTCACGACATCCGGACTGTGAGGAACTGTTCATATAATAATGAAAAGTTTCTGAGTGCTTAAGCTTGTGGAACTTCAAATTCCTTGCTGCAGTACTTTTAATACAAACTATCATCTATGATCTGTCTCATCGATGCTCCAAGCTCTGATATGTCTTTGAGAAGACTCTTCATTGTTTAAAAGTCAGCTTCTAGTCTAGTAATGACAATTTCTGCCATAGCAGGTGCCACTGGCTCCAGGATGACAGTGTTTCTATAGGATAGACACATTGCCTCATTCTCTTTTCCTCTAGGATCACCATATAGATGGCAAGTAGCTTCTCTGGAATTAGAAGAAAGCTGCACGTGCAGGACTGATGCAAGTAAGTACAGAAACCAAAGCACTGCAGATGAGTAATTTTTAGTGTTAATTGTGACAAATATGAGCCTGAAAGTTGCCTCCCTGATGCCACACATCATCCAGCAGCCTCAGGTGAGGACCCTGCTGAAGTGGAGACAGGTGTTTCAGAATGGCAGCTTCACTAAATGCCAGTCTCCTTAAAGAAAATTGATCCTTACAGAATGAATACTGGTCTTCTCTAAACATTATATTTCTTTTTTTTTGCCAGCTTTTCCATTTTCCCAAGCCACTCCAATCCAAAAGCTTTCTGCCTGGGGAAATGGAGAGCTTCATAGCATGAGTCAGCCTCAGGGGCAATCTTAGCTTGATGCAGTGACACGAGCACAGTCTGAACTGAAATATTTGGAAGTCACTATAAAAGGCACATGAAGGGATAATCCCTCATTTTTTCACATGGTCCTAAAAGACTGTTTGGCAGGGCTCCCACAAGGCTGTGGCAGCGGGCAAGCAGAGTCTGGTCAGCAAACATAACATATTAGGGAAACAATTAATCTTCATTCCAAATTATCTGCCATTACTGACTGCATATATGTGCATAGTAATTAATCCCCTTTCTTGCTGAGGGACTTTCACTGCAATTTAACTCAAGTTTCTTCAGCCACTTTTGCTGCCCTCAGCAGCTTTTCTAGGGCTTTCTCCTGATCATGCTCTTCTTTCTCTCCTCCTGATGCAAGGTTCAAACATGGTAGTGGGGACTCAAATACTATCCCAGAGGTAAATCTATAATCATCCAGTTAAAAAAATCTGCTAGAGATGATGTAATTAGTTTCTGTATCCCATGGTATGTTGATACATTAGACAAAAATATGAATAATGCAGACACATTACTAGAGAAGCCTTTAAAAAACCTATGGAGTGAGAGATCAAAGTATGTGACTTTCTCCCTGTTTTCATTCAGATGAGTAAATCTTTCTTACATTCAGTCACATGTGGTGACAGAAGGTGGGTTTGGATCAAACCCTCCTCCTGAACACCTTAAAATAATTCAGACTTAAATTGATGTTGCATATGTATTGTCGTATTCCAGGTAAACCATCTGCCCCACAGGTGTGAGATGCAAAGAATTTTTACAATGTTTGGGGTTCTTTATACTTATTTATTGCTATCCTAGCAATAATGTAGGATTGGGAATTTGTTGCCTGGACATTATTTATTTGGTTGCTTTTTTGTAAAGTGAGGTGGGAATCTATGAAAAAAAAGTGTATTTGGTCCACATGTTTATTTCATTTCTACTACTTTTAAGTCAAAATTTGAAGTCTTGTTTCTACACATTTTAGCAGAAATCATTGTATAACCAATGTCTGATTAGAGTAAAACACATATCAATCGACGAATTATTTTATAGTTCAAACTGTGATTGCCAAAAATGGAGGAGTCTCTTCCAAAATTAGAAAGACTCATTAATTCCTTCATGCAGAATACAGTTAGCACAAAGTAATTGCTACAACAAATAGTCTTAAAAGTATTACAGCTTAACAGTTGGATGCATCCAGAACACGGACAAGGAGGTCCACACAATTAGAGATCCCAGCTTTTTCCCTTAATACTCTCAGTAGCATTTGCATAATTAAGCAAAGTGGTTGCAATATTAAGGAACGTCACCTGGGGAGGGATTGTTCTGAAATTACACTCTCTCCTGTTTGTGCCACACGATACTGTTTTACACACAACAGCTTACATGTAGTCAACCCAAAGAACAGATTTATGCTGATATCTACCACTAATACCTGGTTAATTATGAAGCCAAATAGGGGTACGCAGGTGCTGTCTTGGGGTCTGCCATGTCCTGAAATGTATTTTTGCCGTTCAACTGTTAAGGGAAGGGCGCACTGAGGTTTTGCATTTCCTAGTCTTATTTTCCCAGAACATATCTTTTCTGAAAATTTCTACCTTCTTCTATCTCTAAACACTACCTTATATTTTGGCTAAATAATTATCCTAAATTAACTGTTGTTAAGCTTTTTAGCCTAACCATTCTTCTCTTATTACTTTGCAAGCATAAAACTAAAACCCAATTTCATCTGTCCTTAAACTTTTTTTCCCGAATGCTTTCAGCTTTGTAAGAAAGGAAAAACAGTTTGAAACATCTTTAAAATGAACATGGTGGGAGGCGGGTCCTGTACTTGTTTGAATAATTTTGTCAGTAAACTGAAAAATCTCAGTGAAATACCGCAGTTGCCTTAAGTCATGAAAGAAAGAATAATTTTAGCATTTGTTAATGCGACTTAAGGGAGGGAAAGCAACACATTTAAAACATTGAAAGACAACCAGTAACCTAATCTTGCCTAACCTTTCTTCTATTTATCTGTAGTTCAGTCAAGTAGATTATTCAGAATTATGCTGAAGATGTTCAGATAGCTGGGGTTTAGCTGGTATGGGATTTAGCGGGAACATCCCTTATGCTTCTTTTCCTGTCTGGGAGATGCTCATTGTAAACATTCACAGAGTATGGGTAAAATACAGCTTAGACTAAGCTGCCTTTGTAGAGCAACACAAAGTGACTGCACAAAGAAAGGCATGGTGAGAACAGCCAAGAGTAAGTCAGCTTCTTGTTTGAAGCTTGCAGATCACATGGTGCATGACCCAGCCAGCCACCCTTGATCTCACATTGGCTTCACGGGCACTCAGTCTTTGGCTAAGTTACTGTTGTTTGCTTCTGGCTGGAATGTGGGAGAAAAACACTTTAGTGCGTGATTACATTAGCTCCAGACAGCTAAGCTGGGCTCTTAGATGAAGGTCCTGTTTGGGTTCTCATCATCTCAAAACTGAGGTTTCATAGCATGCTTCTGTTTGGCCTTGGCAGAGCAGGGCTGCAGAGAGCACTCTCCTTGCTGATCTCCTCAGCAGGACCTGCCTTTCCTCCCTCTTCTGCAGCACAGGATGCTTGTCCTCACTGGTGCAGCTCCCCAGCGTTCATTCCACTTCCCTATCTCTACTGTTCCCCACCTCCCTGACAAACTTTCCTTTCTCCTTAGGTATCAGGAGGGGATCCTGTTTCATCTTAAGCTTTGTCACTAATTTCAAACCAGGTCCTTCATGCGCACATTCCTGCTTGCAGGATGCTCCCTATAATCACCTCTGGAGTTACCTTGTCATTCTTTTATGGTCCCTTCCTTCACCCTCTGCCTGGCTTTGATAGCAGTAACAGACTTGATGGTAGCCGTGTTGCAAATGTTCTGTAGTTCGTTGCCTCTCTGCAAAAGAAAACCAGAACAAACCTCCTGCAGATGAAACATTCCTCACAGAGGAGGGTTTCAGGGAGCATATATTGTTTACCTGGAACTACATGAAGATTTATAGTATATTCAGTAGCGATGGCTCCATTTAGAGCCAGGAATCCTCTGCCTAAAGATACCAGGGATCAGCTCATTCTTGCTGCTTCTGGGGGATGGCCAGAGAAACTTTTTTCCATCTCCTGAGGTCAGTCAGACCTTCAGGAGGCTCCCAGCCCACAGGCAGGCTGCCTGGGTGTCACATGAGCTCCCTGAAGCAGTCACACAGCCCTCTTGGACAATAACTGCCTGTGAATAATGGATCGCCGCAGCCAGGCATGCTGGGGATATATTATTCAAATGGCAGCAATACCCAAAAAAGAAAAAGCCACGCTTGGATTCTCTACAATCACAGGATAGCAATCGACCTCCGAACACACGGGTGGCTGCTTTCCTGGCACCACATGTCTGGTAAAAGAATGCCAGGCTTGCAACCCTTAATTAGTACTTAATAAACTGAAAAGGTGTAATTTACACTGCTCATTTACCTCTAGAGACTTATTCTTCTTGCTGCCTCTGTGCCTTTCCAGACTTCAGGCCTTCCTATTTTCCTTCTGTCCTCAACAGCAATGGAGAGAAAATACAGTGGCATCTTTAAGCTGGGTGAGACAATTTGTTTGTTATGGTTGGTGACACTGTTCTTGCAGCTAGCAAACTAAGCCAAAATCATGTCTTTTTACATACAACACTCAGCTAAATCGATTCAGGAGCTGTATTTCAGCAAAATGTGCAATGCCGTGAGGGCAGTACCCTCCAATGGCACGGACCCAGAGTCCTCCCACCGAAGGGAGTCTCCATTTGTCTGTGTTTAACTTGATGTGATCACGGTCTTTAGACACTTCATGTAATTATTTCAAATTGTTACATCTATCCAGAGAAATACAGTCCCATGGCTATGGGGCAGGTTATATCCTAGCTGTTACATAAAGTCTGAGGACTCAGGACTTCCAGTCTGACTTTGGCTGTACCCTTTCCACAGCTTCACCAGATCTGGGAACTTGTATGTCTCTTCTCCTTAAATGCAGGTTGTACATACCAAAGTAGGTCATACATGCATACATAGCTCTGCAGTCCCTCTTGAATGTCAGGACACTCATTAATTTCCATTTGCTCTGCAAACACAATGCCTGGGATGATAAATCTTAGCTCACAATCCTTTTGTATAATGGGACAACAGTCACCAAGCAAGAGGCATTAAAAAAACTATTTACTCAGCCACAGATAACAAAAAGGCTTTAACGGTGTCCTTATGTCCAGTGAAAGTATGAAGAATATCGACAGGGTTTATTGTGAATGATACAAAAAAAAAGAGGAGTTGCTAAATGTAATTGCAAGAAAATTAATGTGGAGAGCAGTTTTATAATATAAAGTATGTGAAAGCTTAAGAACAACATATAAATTTTCTTTCTGTCCCAGAACAGACATATTCTGAAAAACTATTACAAAATACACTTATTCTGATGCTACAGTAATTCTATGATTTTCAAGAAATTAATTCATCCACTTATATCTCTAGACACTGACTTTTACTCAGCCTTAATAGTGCCCCTAAATTAACTATCATTAAGCTTTTCAGCCTTGACATTCTTTTCATGTTACCATGTAAGCATAAAACTGCTCAGCTGAACTTCAAAAAATGAAGCGGTATCGTGGATAAAGACCTAGAAAATCACAGTTGAAGCTCTTGTTGACTTTAGCAGTGCCAAGGTTTCATCCAGATTTTCTCTAATACAATGCCTTTGTGAAGCTATGAAAGCACTTGATCATAGGTAGCAAAGTACATGCTGATGACCTCCAGCTGAGATGCCGATCCTTGCACAGTGGATTTCAGCCTGTTGGCAATAGATTTGCATTCCATGGTTGTCTTTTAATCCATATGTACCTGTGGAGAGAAGACCAGAAACCTGATCCCCGCTGGAACAGCACAGACCCACATCTGCATGACAGGTTCAGCAAATGGCAAGAATTGGTGGCGTGCAGCTACAGAGTTCTGAAGGCAGTCTTTGTACACCACAGAAAGTGATGTGGAGCTATCTTTTCCACTAATTTTGTATTGTTATTTCCCAGCGTGACTGTGACATCTTTAGAAGCCACAATGTCATTTAAGAGTCTAAGTCTCCTTAGGTTTCACTCCTGGAAATCTTGAAACACCTCCAAGGATTGCACAGAGGTTTTTCCCAATTAGTTGCCAGAGTTTAGTGCATCAAAGGAATGTTGAAGTTGAGATTATTTACACATTTAAAGGTGCCTGAGCTGGTATCTGCCTCTCATAGGCTGATGCTGATCCTTTAGCAATGCATCCAGGATCTGAGTGCTGGCTGGTGAAGACAGACTTACTTTTCTGACCTATATATATAAAAACACAGACGGTGTTGTATAAAACCAAACCAAAACAAAAATTTGCAAGGTCACCCTTCAAAGTGTTCTGCCAAATCCAGACACTCTATCTGCAGAATCCTCTGTGCATCCCAGTGTGCCCACAGAAACAAGTCAACAGGGCTGCCAGGGCTCAGTGCTGACTGAAGAATGTAGTTTTATGCTGGATCTGGTGATGGGAAAGCTCCTCTGGTCTCCAGTGGTCATGGAGATGTCATGGCCAATGCAGCAGAGGAGACGAGTTTGCAAGACACAACCATTCGGTGACCACAAAAGGAAATTTTTAATATGGACCTTTGATGGAAAAGAAAGAAAAATTGAATCCTGAGCTTCCAAATACTGAACTGAGATAAAAGAGAGAGGGCTTCATGGAAGTGACCATTAATCAGTTTGCAATATATTTCATTATTTAAAACATTAATTACCTTTCTGCTAAATTAAGCTGAATAAGTAGCTCTGTTTAATTCTGCCTACTGCAGTGAAATCCATCCTTATTTTCTGATCATTCCCATACCCTTAGCCACTCTGTGAGGTGAATCTTTGATCTAAAAAAAGTAGGTTAACATAAATACTTTGGTTATGACCATCTCATTTAGAAACTCAGTGCCTTCAGAAAAATAACACTGAGTTTTGATCTGTAATACATTTGAGGAACAGGATGATATATTCATGCTAGTGGTTTGCATCTATAGAATGACTTAGGCATGTTGATTTTTAGGTGATTATGGAGACATTTTCATCTTTATTACAGCTCAATTGGTTCTTTCTCGTCTCTTCTTTTTCTTTATTTCTTTTTTTTTTTTAAGCAGAAACCTTGCAGGATTTTTTAACATCTTCCAGCTTTTTTTTGTTCCGGAATTGCCTATTAGTTAATGGACAGTTTAAAATACTTGTTAACCTCACTTCAGCCCATTAAGCTTTGAAAGTAATAAATATAAGGTTGTGATATGAATTTTAAAAAACATCTGAGAGATTGTTTGCATTCAATGCCAAGATACTTATTCTGAATAAATAATGAGCCAAAATGATTTATATTTTTAATGCTTTCTTCTTAAAAAAAGTGAAACAAACAAGCAGACAAAAAATCACACCTCCCTATTGCTCTAGTTTAGACAAGTAGTTTCTAGTTTTGAACGTAAAAATAATCAGCAAAAAGCTTAAAAAATAATTTCATTAATGGAGAATAATAGAAAATGTTGATTCACTTCTGACTGTCTTTGGAAATTACATATGAAATTAAACATTCCTAGTTTTGAACATTCAGCTGCTTTTGACTGGCAACATTTCTCAGTCCCACCTGGGATGTTTCACACAGTAGTCACTTTGGGGTGTTGTGAGGAGCGGAATTTCCTTTGTGGAAAACTGTACAAAACAAAAAGATTTCAGCACAAATCAAAAAATAGTGATATGGAGAGCTCAAGTAGGGAAGTGATTGCAGTGGTATCGCTATTCCTGGAAAATCAGCTGTGTTTGTGCAGATGATCCTCTTAACAACCAAGGAAAGTGGAGGTGGTGTTAGGTGCCCTCCCCTTCCCTTGAATGTCAAGATTTAAAAAACAAAAGGAAGTATTTTCTGGTGGTTCTGTGAGCCATAGGTATGAGAAGGCATCCGAGCTGTTGCCTCTCTGGATGTTTTTCACTTCTTAAGTTAGGTCTGGTGTCTGTACCGGGACGCTACCTGAGCATTTTGGCATCTTCAAAGCACAGAGGATCACAAGGACACTCTGAGGGAGAAGATGCTAACTGGCAAGTGATCTCCCTGTGCTACAGTTTTATTCCCATGCTAATACTGGCTCAAACATTTCCATCAGACTTCAGCCTCCCTCCTCCTTCAGACTCCTGCTCCTCATCACCTTCTCAGCTGTGCGTCCCCAGCTGTTTTTAGAACCACATGTAAAATGATATCAGATAATTGATTCACGATAAAAGCAAGCCTGCATGAAAAGAGGGAAGGCTTTGTTTTCCACCTAGAGCAGTTCCCTGGTAGGACTCATTGCTCAGCCCCACAAACAGTGGTGGCAGCTTGTCAACAGGACATGTTGAAGAAGGAGAGCCTGAAGCTGACATCGTGGCTGAGGAATGTGAAGGAGGAATCAAACATTGTGCTTGATATCCACGTTTCTCAGACTGCACTGAGATGCTCCTGGCTGAAAGCAAGATAGCTTTACTTTGGTTCGTTGGAAGTCTAGTGAACATCTGTGTACTGCAGCCTGCTGTGGTTTAATGAGGTGTTTTACACACTTACCTCTAGTTAATGCAGATTAATTTCCTGAGGATGTATCTATACATGAAGTTGCTTTGCAAAGGGAACCCCTGAGCACTCCTGTGTGTGCAGTACTGCTCCCAAAGATGCCCCAAAGCCCTGCTGCAGGGCAAGGGCTGCTCCCAGCCTCTCCCCCAGCCCCAGCGTGTCCATTCTTCTCCTACATGGACCCCTCAAGTGCATGAGTTAGGAGGGTAATCCCAGAGGATTGCTGGGAACTGGGATTTGCACCCACTCCACCCAGTTTGTTCTCCCTCTGGCACCCCATCAGTGGACAGACTGCTTGGCAGAGACGAAAGACTAGTTTCTGGCCCAGGGACAACTTGGCCCCCTGCAATATATCATGGAGGAAATTACTTTGTTGTAACTTTGTCAGTACCAAATGAATTCACCATAATTAGTGTATTCAGTGTGAATCCCAGTGGAAGCAATAATGATTTTCAGTTTATTCAAAAAGGTTGCTATTTTCCCTGACAAAAAAATCATGACCTAAAAATATCTGATGTATTTCTCATTACTTTAGTGACTGTAATGATATGTTTGGAAGAAACACCAATTTTCCTGTCTACTGCTTTTGACACAACAACAATTAGTCACAAGCAATGAAAAAAAGACATTAGTTAAGAAATAGTGAGAAATACACAATGTTTCTGTTTTCATAGCCATTGGATTATTATTTTGTTACAGTAGTAACCAAACTATTTGTAACTCTATTTGTAGAATGAGGGATTTAGAAAACATGCCCTGTAAAAATACAAACCTGCTGATTGCAAAGAGGCAAAAGAATTGTATCTCATCAGTATTGTCCTTCTAGAGGAAAAAGACACTTTGGTACCAGCCAGGTATCACACCATGTAGTGAAAATAACAATGCAGTTGTCAGAAAACCAAGCTAGGCTTAGGATGGTAGTGTTTGTCTAATTACAGAGAGAGAACATAATCACATCATGCTATCTCTGTGCTTTGTCACTAAGTTTGGCTGCTATATCTCTAGTTATTCAAATAATATATGGAAAAATATATTTGTAAATGTTCTCCTTAACCATTTACTTTTTGGCGTGCTTGTTGGTCACTTCTTTTATTCATCTATTTGATAAACATGAAAAACTATTATGAAAATGGTCACCATTAATATTTCAGAAACCTAAACCCTCTTCACTATGACAAGTTTACTGCATTGATTTTGGCCTTTATTTTCCCCTTCTTTACTCTTCCCAAGTCCTTTCCCCTCCAGACACTCCACTCTCAACCGTTCTCTTCTCCCATTATCTTACCCTTGCTTTCCAGTGTTGCAGCATTTTCCGTGTATCCATCTTCATAAATAGTGTACGGGGGAAGAATCTACAACTTCTCTGTCAGTCCTTATCCATAGGCTGGGTTCATTCTCCCAGCACCAACAGGTGAGTAATTGGCACACATCACCCTTGTCGTACAGACCGGTCCTCTCAGACTGAGCTGCATCTTTCTCAGCTTTTCCTAGCACCATGTGCTCATGATATAATTATGGATTTACTGCCTTTGAAACATAAATCTAATGTGGTTTCGAAGCCTAGATTGTCAAGGCTGTCATCTATACTCTTAACACAGGAGGGATGGTGGATGAGGTCTGGGGCTCAGTGAAGGTCCAATGTGAAAGTTTTACTGCGTCATTGGAACTTGGAGCCTTCTCATGTAATGGTGGGACATGGGTTAGGCTACATATGCTGTCTCTCTCTCTCTCTCTCTCTCTCTCTCTGTTAAAAGAAACCCCAAATCTGGCTGCTCTCAGGATATTAATCCAAGCATGAGCTAAAGCTACGCGGTTAAGAAGACACATCGTCATGGGCTCAGCGCAGGCAGCTCTGATGAGAACTGAGGTTTGGCTCCCACAAAGTGAAAAGGAAATTTGCCTCTTTCTCAATGTAAAACCAGGTTCTACCACAGCATGAGGCTATTTCTCCATTTGTTTCCTCTCCTTTCAAAGTTAGATAATTTCCCTCCCCCACTTCTTCATTTCTTACTATTTCTGGTAGACTGGGAAATCTCATTTTGGTAATTTTTATATCATGAACACAGAAGAAATTGGTTTTGTTTCATTACTGCTCACCCTGCAAAAACTGAGTTTGTGCTGGGCTCTTTGCCTTCCAGTTTCCAATTACACAAAAAGATACACTATTAAAATATAGAATAACTTGCACTACTTGCACTTTTCTAAACCTTACTGCTTGCAAGAGCGATTTAAACAGCACCTATTGCACCAGCTAAACAACTTGGTCTTATTATTTTCTACAGATAATGGGGAACATCTGTTATTAATGAAGCTTAATTTATTCACCTCATTTTCCTTGCTGAGTTCCCTCAGCAACAGACCCCAAACAACAAGAAAATGAGGATGGAAAGGTTTTTTAAATGACAGCCCAAGCTCTCCAAGACAGAGGCTGTGCAAATGCTGCCATGGTAAGACAAGTCCTCTTTGAGGCTTCTTGTTTACAAAAGTCCCTCTGAGAGTGTCTTGCCTCTGATGCATGGGGTCCAATGAGTCCCACCAGAGCTTAACATCCAGCAGTGCTGCAGCTTCACCCACTGACTCTCTTCCTCTGCCCTTTCTCAGATGGTCCTAGGGCAGAGACTAGGTTTTAAATAGCACCAAAATTAGGAAAACTCACTAAAATGGAGAACTGCCTGCACATCTCTTCGAGTTATGCTTCAAAACACCTTACGAAGTGTCACACCCAGTTACTACTGAAGAGCTGAGTTGTTCAAAACTCATTTTGTTTTACTCACAGAATTGCTAGCTTCTCGTATGGAGCAGATACACATGATTATAGGTCATGAAATGAATGTACATGAAAGTTTCCAGGTCTCCTGAGCCCCTCCTTCAGCTTATGAAGTTCTTTGAAGTTAAAAAAAAAACAAGCCTCTAATTATCTCAAGAAAACCCTGTGAACAAGGAGCCTTACCATCAGAAAGAAATTTTCACCCATCATCTGTTCTGTGCTGGTATTCCCATGCAAAATCTTTACCTGAACACTTTCTAAGGCATCTTCCTTCTGCATGACTTCTGAAAGTCTTCAAGTACCAGAAGCCCAGGACAATATGATTTCTCTCTTTGAGTTCCTTGTTTTTAATGTGATCCCTACTGAAAAGTGGAACTGTTAGAATATTCTGTAATGACAACACCAATCATGAAATATTTACTTTAAGAAATGCAATGAGAAAATCTTACATTTATTAAGTTCATCAGCAGCTCAGACTATTTCACACTATGAAGTGACACACATGGCCCCAAATCTGGATTGTACATTGGGAGAGGCAAAAAAACACGTTTGAGGGAGAGCTCTCTGGTGGCACTAACTGAATTTAACAAACAGTTTGCAAATCATTTATCAGGTACTAAATAAGTTCCAGGTGCTCAGAGAAACATCCGGTCAAAGGCAGAAGATGGTTTCTGTATCTCTATGGGTAAACAAGTGATCTCACATCCATAAGCTGCCACTGCTGTGGATGCTAATGTTAATTTTCACTAATTTGGAAAATCAGGTCAGCTGTGTAAATCCATCATGATCAGTGCATCCAGGGTCACCAGTCATGCTCAAGAAGCCTACCAGGCTTCAAAAGGCAGTAGTAAAATGAGCTGCCTTTCTGAAGGATGGAGGTGACTTGGTGGATGAAGTAAAGCTGTACCATTCTCTCATTTGTCAGAGCACATTAGGCTGTTTCTGAAGGTTTTTACTGGCTACACCCTCTCCTGATCCTGTGGGCAGCACAACACACCCCAGGGGCACAGATGGTGAGCAACAGGAGATGAAGTGGTCCATGGCTGCCTGTGCCACTCTCTGCTGTTGCAGAGCAGTGCTGGCCATATCTTAGCTGCAAATAAGGAAACTTGATGGTTGCCATAAATTACGTTGCCAACCCTGGGGGCAGTTCCAGCAGTGCTGAGGGCTGCCACCTTGGAGTGAATGCCAAAACGCCAGCCCCCAGGCTGTGGGGGCAGATGCAGTAGCTGTGTGTCCCCTAGGGGCTTCCTGATGCTGGAGATATCTTCAGAGAAGCAGATGAACCATGTTAAGGGCTGATTTGCATGTCAGTCACTCATACCACTACTTCAGAACTAATGATCTTGTTCTTAGCATCTTTGAAAATATCAGTTGCTACTGAAAATAATAAACAGAAGTTTATGCATCCCAAGGAGCTAATGCCCATTAAGAGATCACATATCATAAAGAGGATTGCCAAGGAAAGGATGCACCTATTCGAAGCTTTTGGCAACAGCCAGACTCCAGATTGATTTGCTTAAAATTAGCCCCAAGGGCAGTTGAGAGCAGCTCCATACATCCCATGTCACATGCCAGAATTTCATTGCCTAGAAGGGAAATAGTTCATAAATCACAAGACAGTGCAAGAGCATGCCAAGCAGAGGACCATTAACTGCATATTAGAAGAAATAACCTTTTTAACAAGCAAGTTTACAGAAGGGGAAAACCAGAAGGGGAAAAATTAAATTCTTTGTGCTGTTCTTGGAACTATTTGCCTTCATATGTCCTGCCCTGAGAAGCCTCTGAGTTTCCTTCACAGTGTAATATTTCATTCTCCTTAGCAGCTGGAAGGTCAGTGTTCAATTTGTTAATGCACAAGGTGCAGAATCAGTGACAACTGCGTCTGTGCCTGACCAAGGGCCACAGCACAAGCAGGCGTATGCTATATAGAGAATGGTTCACTTGCTAAGGCAACGGCACTTTTGTTGTATTTCAAGCCTTTCGTTATTGAGCCTCAAGGTAACTGTATCTGCTGGGCTTGCTGTACCAAGGAGGCATTGAGGATTATGCCATGTGCAGGTCAGATGTCTCTCTACTAAAATATGGGTTAGTTATGAATGATGAAAAGCAATAGATTGTCCACTGTGTGTGCGTATGCCTACATGTGCCTGTATACCGTGTGTAATATTATAAAACTGGGATTTTGCAGATAGAGGTGTTGGCTCTGAGTACTTGTGTTTCTAGGTGGGAGGAGAACTGATGTGAATAACCTATGTGTCAACAGAGAGGCATGTGCATGCTTGTAGACTTGAAATACAGAATAATCGTCTACACACACACACACAGACACACACACACACACACTCAGACAGGAGTAAAAGCCTGCAGACATTTCAGGATTGACAGCATGCCAAACTCTCCAGAGAGCTGGTTTGGTGGAGGGTTTGGTTTTTTCTAAACTTGTAAAACAAGAATTCCCAGAAGGCAGCCAGTCTGCAGGCAATTAGGAGGAGCCAGCAGTACCTCTGCTGGGGTGCTTCACTTGGACTGAGGCCCTCCACAGCCAAGTGGACGTGGGTGGTGTCACATGTGCTGCTGCACATGGGACAGTAGGAGCACACCAAAGTGCTTCCGGAGCTTCTTCTGCATGGCCCTGCTGGAGGTTTTCAGCATCATTTTTGCATGCAGACCAGCCGAGGGCTGCACATCTCCATGCTGTGCCTGGGAGGAGCACGTTGTTACACTCGAGGAAAAAGAAATCTCTGTCTTCTAACAGCTTTAAAATTTTCCCCCTGTCATTAAGACCCAATAAAATTGTTAGCACCTCCTCAGATATCCTATTTTCTCATGCCATCTTTCAGGTGTGCTCTATGGGCTTCCCTGTTTAGCACATGCAGGATACATTTTAAGAGTCTCATGAATTATTTTGGGTAAAGCAAAAGGAAGTAAACTCCTGGCTTCGGAGGGAGGCTAATGTGGCAACAGCTCCACAAATGGGTATCCTGGACCTCAGCCCAATTCTCTGTCCTCAGTCTCCTTTCCACTTAGGTATGATTTCCAGGCAGGCAGCTGGAGCGTGGGAGGCAAGGGACTCACTGGAGCTGCTGTCCAAAGCCAAGGAGATACCTGCGGTGCCCGAGGTGCATCCAGTGCTGAGTGCTTGCCTTGAGGCTGGAGGGCATCCCTGGGTCTCCTGTCCTGCTTGGCACAGAGTTTGGGTACAACCCAAGATATATCGGGGAGAGACCAGAGACAATTTAGAAACATGAGCAGATGATGCTGGAGAAAGTGCAGCATGCAGAGAGAGGACATCTCCGTGAACAGCATTTGTAGGAGGCAAAGGAAGATCCTGCAAGAGCAATTTCACTGGATTTATCAGATTGCCTGCTTGTAGCCTTGGGGGTTTGTTTCACTTTTTCAAATTCTGGACTTTGTTTTGAGTTTTATTGCTCCAAAAGGATAAAAACTAGAGAGCCAACATTTTACAAAACTCTTTCCAGCATTGTTCCAATACAAGAACTTTCTCCTTTCTTTCCTTGGCACTGCAAAGACTTGCATAAATTTAATTACATCTATTTATTTCGCATTAGCATATCCCTCCTCCCTTTGTCAAATCACCATGCATTGGATTCTCAATTTAGGATTTCATTTATTTCAGAAATTAACACAGAAAGGATCATACTTTCAGGGGGAAAGGGCATTAGAACTACCTTAGCAAAAAAGATTTTCTTGCACATATTTTTGCACATAATTTTCTCTTTTGGAAATTTTTCTGGTTTTTATCACTTGAAAATTAAATGTTTTCATTACTTTTCCCCAAACCTCTTGAAAACAATTGACATAATAAGCTATTTAAGCACTCGGTTTGCATCAATCCAAATAGGAATGAGATATCGAAGAGCTAGACATATAAATAGCTTAACTAATTGCCTCCTGACAAAGAGACTTTATGGAACAAGCCATTCAGCCCACACAGTTGTCTTCCTTACCTTCACAGAACACCATTACAGCTGTCAAAGGGCTCCTAGACGTGGTATAAGCTAAGGATTAGTTGAGGATAGAGGGATTGCTAAATATCTTGATATTTGTGCATAGATCTGATGTGAATCTCTGCTTTCCGCAAGCTTTTTTGTGCAGAATTAATCAGCCTAAAGATGGAACCGCAGATGCAATATTGGTACCTTCCACAGGTGTAGCTGTAACGATGGGTACTTTCTTCTCTTTCCTCACTGACAGAATAATACTGCCACGTTAAAACTGCTGCAAGTGGCTGCGCATCTGCTGCGTGGGTATAAATGACCCCTCTTTAATGAGGCTGCCACTCCTCAGCAGCTAGCCCAAGATGCCATTAGTTAATCCAGTGTTCATCTCTGGAGAACATTTGAGAGATGGAAGTAGGAGCAGGCACTGTCTCCCTGGAGACTGTAGAAGTCCCCATTGAAGACAGGTACCAGGGGATGGAGAGAGCAAAGTCCACTGCATAAAATCTCAAAGCTCCAGTGCATAAAACCTCTGCATCATCATCTCCAGGGGAGAGGGAGCTGAGAGCTGGAAGAGATCACAGTCTGGGCCTGCCAGATGCTGCTGGGAAAACACATAAAACACATACTAGGCTGAGATCCCCGGCCTGCTGTGGATGTTTAGTTTTCTGCCAGGTTGTCTCAGTCCTTATAGCAAGGCTGGGCTCACGCCTGAGATCTGGGACACTGTGTTCCAGTGGCACAACTAAAATCACTGCAAAAGCTGCACTGAATCCAGGTATGAGCAGGAAGTCGAGGCTGGGCACTGGACAAGAGAAACAGTGAGCACACCAGAGCAGAGGGCAGGTCAAGAGCATGGTCAGACATTGCAGGTACAGAAGACAAGATGCTCACGCTGGACCAGGTGCTGGAGCAAGCCAACGCAGAAGCAGTGTAAAATAGGAAGAAACACAGCTTCAGGTTTTGCCAGAAAGAGCTGCAGCGATGGTATCTTCCAGCGTCTGGGTGGGGACAAAACTAGGGCCACAGCTGAATATCAGGTTTAACTGTGCCCTCAGATCAAGCAGTAAAAACATGGGCACTGGCAGCCACTGGAGACTTGGACTGAGCGGAGCTGACACTGCCAGGGAAAAATGAAAAGATAACACCATCCTGCTGAAGGCATATTTAAAAATACAATATGGGTCTGAAAACCACAGCTAAATAAAGTGTTGTTTTAGTTAATTACATATTGAGAACCTTATTCCCAGAGACAAGCAGGGCCTTGTTTAAATTAGCATGCTGCCTGATAATTAAGAAATTTGCTACAATAACAACACATCTACCCAAAACCAACATTCTAAAAATAACTTTGTAAAAAAGTTTTGACTGTCTATTAAAGTCATTAATTAGAGTAATTATGTCACAAATATTCTGTTAAGTCAGTGGCAGCGTAAACCGAGACATAGCAACTTCAGGTGAGCAGAGACTTTATGTGATATGAAAGGATGACCTCTTCCAGCACTGTCCACCACAAACTGCCTGTGGGAGTCTTTTTATTGCTTACAATTTTACTGTCCTTTCATGTATGCATCATTCTGTTCCTTAATTAAAAAATACAGTTAAGAGGACTGATTGCTCTGTGCTATATCCATCATAATCAATCAAGTTGTCACTACATTGTCTTTCTCCCCAAGATAACCATTCCCTGGTTTTGCATCCTCTTTTTTAAT
Organism: Rhagologus leucostigma; assembly: GCA_013397725.1. NCBI lineage: Eukaryota > Metazoa > Chordata > Aves > Passeriformes > Rhagologus > Rhagologus leucostigma. The sequence continues at coordinate 270,767 of VZTD01005871.1, forward strand.
GTAAGTCTCACCAAATCTCTAATTTTGTTATTCTTTCTTGAGTCTTTCCTAAGTTATGTTTTTTCTTGAGGTCAGAAACAGTATCGAAGAAGGCATTCCAGAGACTTTATAAATACACACACATATATTCTGTTTGTACTACTCAGTGCAGTAGTTTCTATCCCTATTTAATGAGCTTTTACAAGCATTTAATCAGCATTAATGTGTGATGTTCGCTGCTGCTGTACACTTCATTGATATCCAAAAACGCTTATAATGTTTTCCACAGACCCAGCCCAGAAACCAGCATATGAATATATGACTTTTATCCTAGTACTCACACCTGTTATATTTAATCAGATACAAACCTGACTTCAGTTACCTGCATATTGCCTAATATAAAAATCTGTTTAAATTCTTTTAATGAGTTTCTTAAAATTCGCCCTGATTTTTACTAATCAAATTACTTAGAATCGAAGTTCCTCAGTTCATGTAAAAGGCACAGCAGGAGGGTGTGAATCTAAGATCTGCTCAGCGTGGGACCCTGAGTTATTATCTTCGTGGTCATGAAGGCCTACGTGCAACTGTATTTCTAATTCTCTAATGCTGATTTACATCAGTGTTTTAAATGGGAGGACATGTGTGAGAAGAAAAACGTTGCACTTCCAGGGAAAAGATGCTGTCCTCTCTTTCTACTGTTTAAGCTGTGTCCCCTTATTTCTTTTGTGCTTTTTATGTGTGACATTTAAGTCTTTCAGACTGCTCTTCTTTGAAGAACCTGGTCTTGGTGGATTTTACTACAGACGTGTGGCCTGGGTTATGGGGTTTGAATATATGCACCCAGGAAACTAATATTAAAAAATTAATTACTTTGCACTGTAAGGAGTTCTGCACCTCAGGGTTGTTCATCAGGATGGGTGGAGCAGAGGACTCATTTCCAAAGACAGACGTAACCCAGGTCTTTCAATACAATTCCTACAGACACATCTCTCAAACACACGTTTGCCAAATGAACTTCCCTGTGTAAACACCAATTTCATCATACTAATTACACTGCAAAATTCATATGCACTCACTCAATATTTGCAAATGATCTCCTTGCAGCAGAGACCTTTTTTTCATTCTGAACTGCATGCACCCACTTTGTGGCCCATAAGAAAGTGTACGCTAAAAAGAAATTTAAATACCAGCTGGCCCAAGCCTATATACATTTGAAGAGAGCTGCAGTTTACTCAGCTGAATTCATTTCCCAACAGTATATTTAAGGGTAGAACGCAATTTCAAGGTCTAACGGCTGATAAAGTTAATGTGCACATGGGAGAAACAAAAGGTGCTGTCGTTGCTGCAGATGATTCCAGTGCAGATCCATTCACGTACGTTCCTGTGCTGAAATGATTCTCCTCAAAACCGTGACATACTCAACCACGTTCCCCAGGGAGCATAGGGGCTGCAGGGGGAGTCAGGAGGGGCAGAGGGGTGTGGGGAGTACCATGGGGAGTGGGTGAAGGCACTGGCAGCCAGTGACTGGAGGACAAGGGGGCAAATGGGAGAAAAGGGGGTTTGGACAGGGGGTCAGGGTACAGAAAACACCCTTTTGTACACAGCTGGAAGGAGAAAAGAGATGAGCAGGAGCAGAGGGATGTGGAAAAACAGGGATCAACTGCTGTATATAGCCTGTGATCGTGTCCTGCAGCGAGGACAACCCCCAGATGACACACGGTTCACTCGACTCAGCCTGAAAAGCCACCATCACTTGATGGCCTCACTGCACTAAAACTGTCCTCCCTTCCAAGGGGACCAGCTGGCTCCAATGTCAAAACCTTTCTGAAGATCAGTTTAAAAATGAAGGTCTGCTTTTTTGTTGTACTTTTCTTTCATCAGAACTCCTCACTTATAATTAAGGCTGGGAGCTGAGCAGATGTCAAGACAAAAGAAAAGCTTTGTTAAAAGCACTTTCCTCAATAGAGCTGGAAAAGCATGTTTTGGGCAGTTCTAGCCCAAACAATCCTCATTTTGCTAAGATGAGCTGTGAGAGCTTTCAGACACAATGGCCAAAGCAAATATCTATTTATCAAGAATGGGAATTTAATTTATAAAGAGTGGTTCAATTCGGCCTTAGTAAAGAAAATAAGACCAGCACTGAAACACCAGGGAAAGCTGCACTTCAGTTTTGAAGAAGCCACAAATGTGAAGGGCCAAATCCATTCTGGGATGTTGGGACAGATACTAATGGAGGTCCTGGTGCCTGAAGGGGTATGAACCCCAAACCCTGATCTTCTCAGCTGATCTCCACAGCACCTTATCTGCTACCAGAAAGCTCTCCTGCTCTCACCATTTACCCTACTGAAGCTTTTTCCCCCTGTGAAAAAAATTTGGGGTGCTTATGCCCAATGGCACAGCCCATGGACAAAAAAGGCACTGTCTGGATGCCTTCCCCAGCTCAGCCTTCCAGTGTCCCCAGCAGACATCTCTGTCCCTTACACAGCCTGGTGCCCACAGTGCCTGGGGAAGCTGGTAGAGAGACACAGATTCAGTCCCTTTTGGGAGCATGACCAGAGCACCGTGGCATGAGAGAAAATAAAGACCAGAAAGGAAGGGGCACAGCCATCCTTGTATGAAAAGAGGAGCCACCCCATCGGGAGGGAGCAGCCGCTGCAAAGGCATTGCCACAGAGCCACCCTATGCTGCAAATGCTCAGTGCTGAGCCTGCAACAGCCCCAGCCAGGGAGCAGGGATGTACGAGTGTGTGCTGTTCTGCACATCCTCTGCATGTCTCTCTGGGGGAGAAAGTCTCTGAGACCTGTAAAGGTTGTGTCATATGTGCCCCAGGCCGGAGTGCCGTGGCTGTGCAAAGAGCCTGTCAGAGCTATGAACCATCACATCAAACAAATGAATGTTAGTCTCTGCTCAGAGAGGGTTTCAAATGCTGTTGCACAGGGCTGGAGGTGGCAGAGCTCCTGTTTAACCTGGGCAGAGAGCTGAGCAAAGGAAGCAGCAGATGCAGTTCAACAGCAGATAAAATAACTGGACCAGAAAATTCACAGCAAAATCCTGAATGTTTTCTGCCCTGAGCCAGCCACAAAGCCTTGTGTTAAAGAAACAAATCAGACTTAGGAAAGAGGAAAAATTAAACCCAGAAAGGCAACGCTAGTGATACATAAAGAAAAGCCAGGGGCTGGAACTGAAAGATTTGCTGCATGTTCACCTGAGGAGCTCTCAACGGGCGTGAGAGGTGGAGGTGAACAGGAGTGCTGTCAGCAGGTGCCTTGCACCCAGCAGCACAGACAGGGCTGCCCCAGGCCAAATGTCCAGGATAGGGCTGAGAGAGCCCCTTTACCCTCTCAGGGGCCCATGCGAAGATATTGTTTCTAAGCATTTGTCTGTCCCACCAACAGCCAGAGCTTCAGCCTGGCTGCTCACCCTCTTAAAGGGTTCCTCTGCAAATCTGGGCTACCACAGCAAGGCACCAGTGGCCTGCAATGTCTGAAAACAGTACCAGAAATGGGACCTGAGGTCTCCCTCTGAGCAGAGAGATTTGTGTAGAGGTGGTGGGACAGATGAGTTGAAGAAAAATTGACAAAGATTAATTTTGCACAGAATGTTGTACAAAACAAGGATTTAAAACTAGTTCTCCCTCTCTGCAGAAGCATTTGTCATTCATATAAAAAGGGTTGTGACTAAAATCACATTCATAAATGGGAAAGAGGACAACCTGCTAATCCTCACTCTAAAAGGGAGGGAAAGCAATTTTGAGGGGGAAAATAGGGAAATTAAGTAAGTTATAAAACAAGATAGTGGCAGCTGGTGACAGCTTAGGACAGTCTGTCAGTTCATCCGCTCAAAATCCTCCTGTGTAATGGAGATGTCTGCCCAGGCACCCTGGCCTTGATGCTGCACTCAGAGCCACAGGCTGGGTGACTGTGCAGAGATCTTTGTTGCCTGCCTGCCCTCATCTGCCAGGGTTCTGTCTGCTACAGAGGTGAAGCTCTCTGCACTGGGCAGGATATTGCCTTATTTTTTGAGCTCTCTCTCGCACACCTCTGCCTTTGCCTTCATGGGGTTTCTAAGAGCTACAGCCAGGTACCTAAAGAGGTAAAGCACTTATTCTCTGCTACTGAGATTCACAATTAGGCACTGTAACACTACAAACAGTCAAACAGTCAGAGGAGACCATCTGATTATGCCATAAAAAACGTCATTAAAATGTTGGATTTAAAAGAAAAACCCTTAGCTCTGGAAAAACTCATTAAAAAGTCATTATTAGGTAGAACCACCATAGCAAAAGGAGGTGGGTGTTTGGGTAATGGACCTTGCATATGCACAGAAGGACCTCCTGGTGATGCCATTATGATGCCAGATTACAGTGGCTAAACAATTTCAGTGCCGATCTATGGAGACCCCATTGAGTTACAGAAATAAAGCAAGATTCTGCTGTGCAGACGTCCCGCTACTTATTACAGAAGTAAGAAAATAAATAGATATACATTGCTATGGTTTTATTCTGCACCAGAGGTTGTCTCATAAAGTGAACCTCCCACCTTTTTCAGGGTTCCTGTGTGCCATCTGTCAGAGGGTGCTGCAAAACAGCATGCACTATCAGTACAGAGCACACACCAGCAGCACACGCTGGGCAGGATGTCTCAGTAAGGGATAATACACCTAAATACACTGAGGCATTTTTAGTCTACCATCAGCAAATGGGTAGGTGCATAAAAAAGAAACATATATTTCGCTAATAAAAACTGCTTGCTTTGAGTGTTTGGTGTAGCCTCCACCCTGTCCTTATGAGGAGACAGGTACACCTGGTGCACTGCAAGGAGTCTGACTGTAGTTTGCTAGAGAGAAACAAACCCCACATTTCCTTGCACTAGTCACAGTAGCTTCCATCCATCAGGGACCCCTAGCCAAAGAATGTGCCAAAATCTGTTAATTTTTGTTTTTAGCAAAAATGTTTGTTGCACACAAAGTCACAGATGTATCTAATGAAAGTAAAGCCTTTTGCTTTCCCAGCTGAACCCCATTCAGCTGTGGAGGTTGATGGAGGGAATGCAGGTCCCCGGAGACCTGCAGTTCAAGGTCAGAATCTGAGCCAGTGTGTGATGCTTCTAGCTGTGACCCTGCTGTCTGCTCTGAAAATGCTCTCATGTACATGAAGTAAAACATCGAGGTGTGCAAGTGCCTGGTCTCAAAAATTCCCAAGTCAGTAAAAGATAAGGTAACATAGAACCCTTTTCTTTCCTGCCCTGCGACTGAGGGTGCCCTGCTCCATGCAGATGTGGCAGCCCTGGCACAGCAGCAGGAAGCAGCAGTGTTGCACGCTGTGTGCACCTGGAATATTTTTCTGGACAACATCTGCTTCCCATTAGCCTGTAACTGACAGTTTACATCTATTTTACAGAAAAGCAGTAACCATACCATCATGGTAGCTGGAATAGAGTCAACTAAAAAAAAGCCACTCTCAGGACAAAAAGACTGAAGTTTCTTTTGTTTTCTATTTCCACCCAGCTGCAGTCATCAGGAAAAAAAACTGAGCAAAAGCTCAGGCAGGTTTACTGTTATATGCAGAGAAACTTGTGAAGCCATCCTCCAGTTCACAGGGATATTTTTCTACCCATTTTCAAACCTTCTGGCATATTCACAGGAAAGGTCACTATAAATGGGTTGCTCAGTCACCTGTGTTGCAGTGACCCAAATCCTTATGCCCACTGGCAACAAAGTTGCTGCACTTCTTCAGCAAGAATTTAGGGTAAAGGACCTCACTTCTTGCTGGGTTTGTCTGGAAGAATCTTCCTCTGGGCTTCAGAAGTATTTCATGTGCTCACAGAGGTAAACACTGGCCGAGGGAGGAGCTACCAAACTGCACATAAAGTGCAGGCTGTTGTTCCACTCTTAAACATATTTCTAATATTCCAATAACAGTGTAACTAAACACGTAATTAGAGTGGAGCCAAGTTTCTCAGAGCATAACTTTCCAATTTAGCTTTGACCATACCCTGAAATAGCTACATGCAGGCAAAGCACCATTTGAAGAGAAAACCTTCGCTAAGACTGCTTGCCTGAGAACAGCCTCAGCCCAGGTGGCTCAAAGGCAAGGCTGGCCTTTTGCCAGGATTTGTCCTGTTCTTTGGATTAATTCCCAGAGTAACTTCAGGAAACTTCCTGGACCTTCTGCATTAAAAAACACCTTTTGCTATAAAAGGTTAAGCCTTAAATTACCCACTGGGGAACAGATCTTGGAAGCAATTGGCATTACAGGCCAGTAATTGCTGGCCCAAGGAGGAAGAAGACTGAATGGTTGTAGGACATAACACCTCTCCTTGCATTTCCTTGGGCCCCTTTCTCTTCACTTACAATAGAGGAACTCATAGTGCTAAGTTAAGACAGACTACTTGGGTTTCCTCTGCAATATACAGGCTATTTAGTGAAGTGGTGAGCAAAGGTGTGAATTCAGCTGAGCTTACCAGTGTGGACAAACTGTGCTTGGATTTGCCTGGAATCTACTCATCTACCACATCCGCAGTGTGAAGCTGATTGTGTGGACCCGACTGCTGCATTCAGGCCAAAAGTACCACTACCTTAAGCTTTTCACCTTGATTTCCTCAGGGAGGAGAGCATCACTGCAGGAAGACTCTTGCGAGGTTTGTTGAGACCAATGACCATCTGTCAAAGGATTCCTCACCAAAGGGTCTAATAACACAAAACCTCAGTTGTGACTTCAGATCCCACTGTAATATTTAGCTGGATTAGCTTTGCTTGCTGTTAAATGTTAAGAAAAAAATGGAAGAAATGGGAACTGCCTTCATTCCCTTAGGGGTGCAGATGTGGAATGAACATGATTAGCACATAAAGGGGACTCTAGATACAAATGCAGGCCTGTATTTATTTGCTGTTATTGTGGAACCCTATATGCTATATCTATACTTAAAACTGCTAATTTTAAGAATTCAGAAAATCATGCTAGGCATAAAAATATCAGGACACTCTGTCAGAATTAATTACATTATTGACAAAATTAATTGGTTACATTCTACTTGGAAGGTTTTCGTTAATCTCAGCTCTGGTTTTTAGGGCTTCTTGGGCTATCAGGAAGAAACCTGGATAGAGTAATATAAACATGGACAATAGAGCTAGGGCTGAAAGAGATATCGAGGACCATGTAGCTGACCTTTGGCTCTGATGGCTGGATTCTGTGCTCCTGAAATCACTTCTGCCAAATGTGTGTTTGGCCAGTTCTTAAATATCTCCAGACATCTTTGCAGAGATGCCATAATTGCGATTTATTCCCATTTGTGACAGAAATGGTAAGTCTGAACGGAGAATGGATGGGATAGTCCAGGAGAAACGGCAAAAGAATGACAGGGGTTAATAGTACCTTTCTTAGCAGGTCTTCAGAATCCCATCCACAAAGAGTTTCTCCAGACATTGAGACTAAAATCACAAGAAGGTACCTAACACAGGGGACAGCCTAGGAGCAGACTAAGAAAAGACTAGAGGTGATCCTCTTCATGCAATCCACGTTGGAGGTCAGGGTGGCGGCTGCAAAGCATGGCTCATGCAGAGACATCCCAGTAATCAGGGAAGAGAAAAAAAAGCAGGTGAGGCAGTGGGCTAGGCTTGTGTGCTGAGCACCTCCCACCCAGCATCACTCACATGCCCAGGGCAAGAGCTGGGGGTTTGTAGTTTTCGTCACAGCAGAAAAAAGAAAGCACATTTCCATGTATGACAGCTAATGACATCAAATGTATTGACAACAAATTCAGCACAAGAAGCCACTCTCCTGTGTCCAGGTCCCTGTGACGTAAAGGTAGATATACCTGCTGTGAAATCCAATTCCAGTGACACAAAACATTTATATTAGTGGCAACTGAATTTCTGGCATGTGAATATTCAGCAGTAGCCACTACCCAGGAAATGGGCAGTTTAAGCAAGCTTAATTTATCAAGAAAACCATAACCTGAGGACTCATATTTTCTTTATTCTATTATTCACATATTAAGATTATATATGGAATAGGCACGATCTTCAGTGCACACACATTCTATGACTTTGCAAGCAGGGGCTCCTGCAGTGCTCTCAACCTCCTTGTCTCAACCTCCTTCTTTGCAAAGGCACCTTTTCTAGTTTGGGATAATCTCACTAATCCGTTGTAGAAGATGGAACTGTGGTGCTGTAAAGTATCTTTGCTCCTTAGTATCAGGCACTGATCCAGTGCTGAGTGCCAAAATCACAGTGATGGGCACTTAATTTTCTACTGCTGTGAGTAAATCTAGATGTTCAGAAAAATGTTCCTAATTGCTGATTGGTTTTGCTGCATTTATGGGTTTTGTACCTCTGCTGAAAATTAAAGTCCAGCCTCTCAAATACAGGCAACTCCATTTTCATCAATATCAGGCTTGATGCCTGCAAGTTTACAAACTGGGGTAACAATAGACTGGAGCATAATACCTTGGTACCTCATTTACCATCACTTGGTTCCTTCAGGCCACAAGTGCTGCGTTATTAGTCCAACAGTTTTATGGGTTTACACAGTCCTTTATGAGCTGCTAATTACTTGATTGTGCTGAATTGTTGTAGGCTGTGACATTTCGTACAACACTGCCTGCCAGTGCACTGCTGTGAGCTTTGCAGCGCAGCCGGGCACACAGCCCCAGCATAGCAAAGCTACTTGACCAGGTGGCTGCAGCATGAGGTCATTCCTGGATGCATTCTTTCCTGGATGCATTCTTTCCAGATGCATCTATCATGCCCCAGCATCCATCCATCACAGCCTTCCTTGTAAGCCCAAGCTGGCAGAGTAGAGACCTGGCAGCTTGTTCTGCCCAGCGTGGGGGATCAGCACAGAGGCTGTGGTGCTTCCAGGGCACGTTGTGGCCCCAGCACACACAGGCTGTGCAGGTGGTACTGCTGGTTTGCTCAACAGCAGGAGGACACACGCTGATGTGCAGCTGGGCCAGGGCAAGGAGATAGCCAGGGTGGGCAGGATACATCCTGGAGAAGAAGAGATCCCTGGGAAAGGCGGGTGGGATGCCACAGCCCTTGAATAAGGGTGTCCAACCTGTCACTGTGTGCTTGCCCAGCACTGCATCGCTTTGGGACGTACTTCTTTTTGACAGGTTGGGTCAGTGCTGGTAACAGTCCAAGGCTGTTTCGTATGTATACAGTGCTGATCGCTCCAGAACATGTTTCACACAGTGCCCAACGTGCCAAACTCAGCACTGCTTCCATCACTGCCAGTACCTTACCTTCACACGGAGAGGGCAGTGGAGAGCCCAACCCTGAAATGGTACAAAAGCTGCATGGAAAGATACGATTTTTGAGCATTGTTTGCTTTAACCACAGAGACTACTAATAAACTTTACCATAAGTGTTAATGTTACTGCCACTGTCTGGGAAGTGGAAGGAACAGGTATGTCATACACACTGAACTCAGGACTGCTGCTGTGACCCAGAGGCCGGGATGACACCCACAAGCTTTGTGCCACCAAGCAAAGCACAGCCAGGGAGACCACCCCACAGGGTAGGTAGTGGAATAGATGAAGTGACAGCCCTTTCACTTTTTGCAAGCTTGCACACAACTCATGGCTCTTGAGGTGATATTTTTCAACTCTACCCTGCACCATCTTTCTGATGGTGCTCAGCTTGGAGAAATAAGGCTTGGCATGGCTCCAGCATCAGCAGACACCTGGAAAATTTGTCTGGCATGGCTTCTAGCAGGGAAGAAGCTCCAGCCTCAGAGAGAGTAGTGGGAAGTCACTCCTGCATCTCACAGAGTTGGAACCTCCCCGAGCACTGGAAAACTCCACAGAAAATCCTAACAAAGAGCCCAGTAAAATTGTTACGTTTGCTGTTTCTCATCTCCAGCTTGGATACATCAGAGTATCAGACTGTACTGAAGCAGCACGCTGTTGCAAAAAAAAGCGTAAAAGCAGCACCAAACATTTCACTCAAAGGCCCTGTCATGGTTTGTCAGCTGCCAACCAAACATCACCCAGCCCTCACTCAGTCCCCTCCGGTGGAACGGCGGAGCAAAGAGTAAAAGTAAGAAAACTCATTGGTTGAGATAAGAGAGTTTAACAGCACAGAAAAGGAAGAAAATAATAATAATTGTAATAATAATAATAAAAAAAATATTAGGGTATATAAAACAATTGCTCATCCCCTGCCAGCTGATGCCCAGCCAGTCCCCACGCAGTAGCCCCCGGGCCACTTTGCCTGCAGCTTATATACTAAGCATGACTTCTCATGGTCTGGAATATCCCTTCGGCCAGTCTGGGTCAGCTGTCCTAGCTGTGTCTCCTCCCACTTTCTCGTGCCTCTCCAGCCTTCTCACAGGCAGGGCACGAGAAGCTGAAAAGTCCTTGGTGTAGTATAAGCACTGCTTGGCACAACTAGAAACATCAGTGTGTTATCAACATCACTCTCCTAGTGTATCCTAAACACAGCACTCTATCAGTTACTAGAAGGAAAATTAAGTCTATCCCACCCAAAAACACGTTAGGCAGCCATTCATAGTGTTCTCCTGGAGACAGACAACTGTTTTCTCATTATTTAAATAGCACCCAAACCCTGTAAGAGAAGCTGCCAGTAACAGTCTCCTTATGTCTCTACACAGGAGGCTTCCCAGTTGCTGGCACTAAACCATCTCTTATTAGACAGCCGTGCTATAATTACATCTGGGTCAGAAGGCAAGAACTGGCAAGTTTTACTCAGAAACAATAATTGGGAAAAGAAGCAATACTTAGCAGAGATAATAATTTCAGATCCCTTTTGCCCTCCTGAAAAGACTTTTCACTGGTGCTTATTACCATAGGAATTAATATAAAATCCACATCCTGAAGGGTACGCAAAAGAAATTGTTCTAAGAAAATAGGCGTAACCAGAAAAATATGTAATGAGTTCCGAATTCTCAGCTGAACACACTGGAATGGGAACGTGAAGCAGTAGTCTGAGGGTTGCTGTAACATCTGGGGAATTTGGCTAGTCCAGTAGGAAAGAAAAAGTTCCCTTTTCCAGATCTTTGGGAGAAAAGACACCAATTTGATCATTCATTTTTTATTGCATTCAGTGCTAGTTCTGAACTCCTGCTAATTACATTGGCTACGTTATTATACCTTTAAAGAAGCCCATTGTGAAATGCAGCCAGGTGCTTAAGCACTGGCTATCATACACTAGACCACAAGATACTTGAGGAAGGCAGTTTTTCTTCCATATTTTCAGAACTACTGGTAGTTCAAGGAGATGCCTAACTAAATTAGATCATCAGTGACTGAGCTGCAGCCGTGACACATGTTTATAAAAGCAGTGCCAAGAGGCCAGCAAGGATCAGGAAAGAGGGTCATAATGGGATTACCAACTGTTCGGCCTGACTTCCTCTGTGAAGGATGCCAGTCAGCCGTTTCAGTGTACAGGCCATTTCTGGTATTTGTGCTACAAGACATAAATTTGGTCTAATGAGTAACAAACAGACATGGAAATGAGACCTTCCAGGGAAAAGCTTCAGACTGCCAAGCTTTTCACTCATGCCAGCTGCCCGAGCTCTGCACATACCAGCTGCAGACCACGTGTTCCTCTGGGGTTTCAGCACACCTACCTTGGCTTCAGAGACACAAAGAAGAGAGAGTGAGTGGTCACACCAGTGCGATACCTCTTGTGTGACCCTGTGGAAGAAAATGTGTCCCGAATAAGTGGTGCCATCCTGAGTGTGCCACAGAGTGTGCCACAGAGACCAAGTGCTTCAGTAGACTATGTCAGGGAGAAGCCATTCAACATTTGATACACTGCTAGAAGGTCATGGTAAGCACATCCCTGTCCCTGGCCTAGGAGCAAAGTGGAGAAGTCCTTCAAACTCCAGGCTAAGGAGAGAACACTTATGGAAAACTATGAGCTCTACCATTTCTGAGATAGGTTAACTTCAGATGTGTTTCGAGAAAGTTCCCTTTCTAGAGGGTACTTGCAATGCCAGGCATAAGATCCTCTCCCCGCTTTGTTAGGGAGGTAGACAAGACATCAGCGGATCCAGAGGGAAGTGGTTGCTCTGTCTCCTTTTGCTGTGGTTGTAAAGCAGTGCAGTACAGGCTGTGTCTGCGAGCTGCAGAGAGGGGTAGCAGCCGCTCAGCTGTGTGGCTCCTGGCCTGGAAATAGATCAAGCACAACAGGGCATCAGACAGCAAAGAGCAGAGGACACTCTCCTCCCTCATGCTTTCATAAACCCAAGGATCAGGATCAGCCTGGGGAGAGGCCGTCTGGGGAAAGAATAGCAGGAGAAAGGGAATGGGGCTCAGAGGACCGGAGACAAACTTTTCTAGGAAAGGGGGAAAAGCCATACACGTATGAAATAGAAAATGTAGAAAGTCATGAAAAGGAGAGGAGAAAGTAGGAAAAGTCTGGGTGTGGGTGGTCCTGTGGAAGTTCAGGGAGAAGGAGCATTTAAGAGCACAAAACAAGTTTTATTCCTAATACAGTCTATTACCAACATGTACATTTTCTTTAATGGATTTTAGGTTAAGCAAGGTATATCTAAAACATGTTGAGCACATTGCATGAGGTGAGCAAACTCCTCTGATACTTCACCAGGGATGTAACACCTTTCTAGCATCTGCTTTTGTGCCTACGTCTCCTCATGAGCAGTTCCTTGGTCTGTTCATTTCTCTTCTGGGCAGGGTAGGCAAAGCTCACATGAGACCGTGACCACCAAGAGCCACTGGGGTCTTCCAGGCAGGCCATGCCTGGTGCAGAGATGTGCTGCATTAACAGCTGCAGATGCTATTTGGATGCAATTGCCTATGAAATGAGGTAAAGGTATGTATAGTGCATACTTAACAGCCCATGTCAAGGAGATGTGGTGTCCTGCAAAACCCTTCCCAGGGTAAGAGGACAGCACTTCAAACCATTTCTGTTTATATTAATAAAAAAAGGTTCATTAATCACCCATATAGAATTATGATTATGGGGATTATGAAGCAATTAACAGTTAACATTATTTAAGACCAGTAGGCTAGGCTTGGCATCCTTCTCCCATTTTTAATAGAGGTTCACAGAGCTCTGTGTTTCTAGCGAAGCTCTGACAGAGACAAAACACTCAAATGTTCCTGAGATGAGAAGAAAACTTCTTGTGGTCACTAGTGTGAGGTCAGATCCTAGTACACTGCAGCCTCTTTCACTCTTCCCAATGTTCCTTTCAAAATACTGATACTACTGTGTTCCTAGAAAATATCAAAAGATCAACACATAAATGCTACAACAAACAATACTTCTTGTCCTCACGCAGTTCTTCTCCCTGCAGGGCTACAGACAATTTAATGGGAGAACTGGTTATTTCAAAATTAACTGTTCGTTAGGGTATTTTCATTGACAGTTCAGTGAAACTGTCAGCTCTTCTCACTCTAATTGCTTTTGATCAACAAAAGAAAAACATGCACACTTAAAAGAAAATTATTTTGATACAGTGGAACAGCTCCCTCTTTAAAGAGACTGATGTGGAAAAGAGCAAGCAACAGAAAACAATGAGAAAAAAAAGAAAGGAGGAAAAAAATTGACACATTTTCCCAATCAATCACTTGTTACTTCAGTATTTCTGCAGTGAAATGCAGTTACTCCAGAGGAAAACTTTCTATGTCCTTCAGCAACCTCTGCCAGAAGAAGGATTTGTTTGGACTGGCTCCTGCAAGCACTCAAGAAAAAGCCAGTTCTTGAGTATTTATAGGGAAGCAAGTGGTTAGCTTGTGTTGCATGAGTCAAATTTCTCACTGGTGCCATTCAATCAAGCTACAGAGATTAACTTGAATATACAGTCTAGTAAAACCTGCCATAGCATACCTATAATTGAATATAGGCTACAATATTAGTCATAACACAAGTAGCAGCAATGTAATCTTAAACTCTAGTGGAAAGTATGATCTATCAACACTCAGGTTTTAACAGATTTCTGTAAAACACCTTGCATGAAGAAAACTTGGTTGCTCGTTGCTTGCCCTTGGTAACTCATTAAACATTACTACGTCACACATGAAGGTGACTAATGCCACAGTCTTTTAAAAATTAAACAGAAATTTCTGTTTCTTTTTAGTTCACTTCTCTTTCCCAAATCCTGAAGTATGGAAGAGAGAAAATAAAACTTTGAATCCCAGTTAGATTTGGGATTAGATTACAAGGAAAGCCTTGCACATTCAGAAAAAGCACAGGAAAGCCCCTGAACACTGGACAACCACCAGCTCTCACTTTCATGGGGCTCTGGTGTGGTCAGGGCTCTGTCGCCCCACAGAGTGCTCTTCTGCATGAAGCGGGATGGGGATTCAAGGCCAGGTCTCACCTCTCCTGCTCACCTGAACCATTCCCTGCCCGAATATTGTCAGCCCTTCCTGACTCCCCTGCTGGTGCTGCACGCCCCACTCATAGCAGTGCTCTGCAGGACCCCACCTCAGCCCTGTCCTCCCTCCCGGCTCTAGGCAACAGCTCCCTTTCTAGGGCCAGGAGCAGCAGGCTTTGTGTCCAGGGAAAGCCCCTGCCAGAGACCTGGAGGGAGATTTCCAAGAGAGTGATGCTGATGGGAGTCTCCATTTGGTTCCTAGCCAGAAAAGTTAGATTTGGTGTATCAGGTCAAGAAAAACAAAGCAGCAAGACCAACTGCTGACCACCTCTGGGACAGGTGTCAGCATGCTCTCTGAGAAGGACATGGCTGCACACCAGGCAGGTAACTCATCCTGATGCTCCTTTCTTCTAACAAGGGCCTTGATTTCTAAACATGTAAGATTAGAATTGATTTGGTTTGTTTTAAAAACCTCTGTCTATAGCAGAATATGTGAATTCTCAGCTCTTCCAGGAACTGAATCACTCTTATTTGTGTACCTAATCATGGATTTAAAAGCTTAATTTGAAACACGCTGGTTTGAAAAATACAGCCACCTCCTTTCTGGTTATATGCAGCAGACATGGAAAAATAAAAATGACAGAAGAACGTCCCTTAACCTGAAAGAGCTTGTTTTAAAAGCCGGATTTCCTGGGAGCACATGCAGGGTATCTGTGTTTAGATGCAAGAGATAAACTCACGAGCTGTGAGACGGGGAGGATGGGAAGAGACCTTCATTTATCATGTCAAATCCAAGCTTCATGTGAAATTTCAGTCCCAATATAACCTGCTATTTCGAATAGCTGGTACTTAGGCACACAAAAGCTTTTGAACTGCAGACTCCAGAACGGCAGAGGGAAAGCAAGAGTATCCATCACCTCCCTGATAGCCTCTGCCAGCTCCATCTACACATTTTCGCAAAACATCTCCACCTTGCAGAAAGAGTGCAATTTAGAAAATCACACTGGGCTTCACGTAATCGCATTTTCCTCATGACCTTGAAGAAGACAAGATGAAAAACCAGGGGTTTCACTGCGCCTTTGCAGCCCTGCCTTTGCCCAGCCTGCAATGATCAAACCACGGAAAGTTTAGATCGGACATTAGCAAAAATCTCCTGAAAGGGTTGTAAAGCATTGGAACAGGCTTCTCAGGAAAGTGGTTGACTCACCATCCCTGGAGGTATTTAAAGATGTGTGGATGTGGCGCTTGGTGACATGGTTTAGTGGTGAACTTGGCAGTGCTGGGTTTATTGTTGGACACTACAATCTTAAAGGTCTTTACCAGCCTAAACGATTCTATGATTCTGCAAGAGTAACACCTGCAGGAGGCCACAGAGCCCACATGCTGTATGTAATCCTGCAACAATATCAAACTTTTTTGCTTTCTGACTTTTTTTTTCCTCCTTTCTCTATATTTCCCTAGAAACCTCACAGTCAAGTTTATTCTAATTTTGCCCTTTCTTCTATCAGGTTATTTTTACTCCTGCATTCCTAATGTAGCTTGAAATTAATGCAGCCTTTTTATTTATATATCAGCCTCCTCAATGATGTATGCACAGTTTGAGGAGAGATATAATTACAGGCTGTTGGAGAAGAGCACAACAGGCTGGTGTCATTACATCTCAGGCAAACTTCAGCTTTGTTTGGAATTCATGGCATATGGGATTTTTTTTTAAGATGTTTGATCTGAATGTCATTCCTCTAGACCCTGTAATAATCTAAATCACATCAGGACACAGCCAGTTTCCGTGCGCAGCATCAGAAATCACAGAAAAAGGGGCTGAGAGAACATGTCCGTGCTGCCTGCCGGACAGGGCAGTCCTTCATCTGGGGATTTTTGAGCCCAAATAAGGAATAGGAAATTTTTGACTAGTACTTTAATTAAAAGCACTCCAGAAAAAACACATCTAAAACTAAGCAGTGGAGGTACAAAATTAATAAGAAAAACCTAAGTCTGCTTTGCAATGACATTCTTGGATCTGTGATGTGTTATCAAACTGTGGATAAATCACTTCTTGCCAGAAAAAAATGGTAAAGCTTGCATTGCTATTTGAGAGAAGAGGCTTAGCTGTGACTCACTGGGGCCAGCCATGGCTGTGTATTTCATACAGTGAGGATTGCAGATGAGGAGAAAACCAAGGGACATTTTACCTGGAGACTCTGACCTGAAGCAGCTGCTAAACAACAATAAAAAGAAGAAAAAAGGAGAATAAGGATTAAAACTTTCTATAAGTAGTTTTAATAAAATTAATATGCTTTTATTTTTTTAAATAAAGCTCACCTCACCTTATCAATTCCCCCAAGGGTACTGTGGTTGAGATTAACTCTGGCTGGAAAATGGCTTTCTCATGCTATGAAACCCCAGAGTTTCTTAATTTCAGGGTCTTTCTACCAAAAAAGAGAAGGTGGATGGGAGCCTACAGAAGGTACCAGAGGACAAGGCAGAAGAGCAAAAAAAACCCGTCAAACTTTCAAAACCTTATTTTTGTACCAAATAGAGCCTCATCCAGGGATGCTGTATATCTTTGCTTTATAGGACAGACTGGGGTTTAAACAACTGAGGTTTAGCCTTCAGATCTGTCACTTCTATTCTTGGCTAAATTCGATTTCCATTGAAGAATATTTGTTGAACCTCCTAACTTTTTCATAGTACAAATGTCATAGATAATAGCGATGAAGCCAGGAAAAAATGAAACAATTGTTTATGAAAATGAAGCATTTTAATTAAATTTAAACATCATGGTACTTAGTATTATTTAAATAAGGCAGCACTTTTTGTTTAACATTGTTATGAGATGGTTTTTCCCTTAAATAAATTTTGTGTTCCAATCCAGGTACCAAACCATGACTAATCTGAGCATTCTCAATGAACACTCTGGCCAGTGGGATATTGCATAACCCTGTGGTCTAAAGACCTTCGTAAGCGTGCAAGTAAATTGGTAAATTGGGATGGCACTTGTTTTACTCAGGTGTAGGCTAGATTACCCTAATCTAATCATGCAGGCTTCCTCCTCTGGCAAAGGCGAAAGAGAGCACCTCCAAATGGCAGATCATCTCCTTAAGGGTTTCAGATTTGGAGGTTAAATAGCCATCTGTGGGTGCCTCTCTGCCTGCTCTGAGCATGGAGCAGGAACTAGTAGAGTACTTTTGACATTTGTACTTACTGCTAGGTGAACGAAAATAGAGAGATGAATAAAAATAGAGGGATGACCTCACACTTTAGTTCAAGCCTTTAATTTACTAGCTTTGGCATGAACTGTTGCACTAATTACTAGGAATTACTCCCATATTTCAGGGAAAAAAAACCCAACAAAACAAACATGGAAACAGTAGAATATGAGGCACTTCAAAAATTACTGTCCCAGGTAAGCAGTTTTATATAAAATGGTAGATCAGAAACCAATTTAAAATGAAAGAGAGGGGGAAAAATAATCTCTGCAGTTTGTACAATTTCAATCTCATAAGAAACCAACTATAGTTGGTTTGGTTCTACTTTGAAAGGTACATAAAAACATCTCAAAAGGAAATCTCATTACACTACGACAACAATAAATAACTTTTTAGTTGACCAGCAGAGCAATTCTAGAGAAATATCTATGAAAGTACTGAGCGGAAAAAAAAGTGGATGGATTTTCTTACTTTTATGCAAAAACCTACTGGACAAGTTTGGTTGGAAACAGAGAAAGGCTCAGCTCTGCAGACCTCTCCATTTAGCAGGAGGTAGGACCTGTGTCACACCGTGTGCACTCCCACATCAGTCATACAGAAAAAACCAAAAAAGGCTGGAGATGGACTTTGCTGGATGGCACTGAAAGGCACTGGAAACCCCCCAGTAACCAAGGAGGGTAAGCAAAATGCTTGAGACTAAAACCAAGGAGTGAGGGACCTCTGATTTGACCCATTCTTCTGATGATGCCAAAGTAAGTGCTCCTCAGGTCCGAAACAAGATTTAGCCTTCCCACATCACTGCAAAGATCCAAATGATTTCTCCAGTGAATGTCAAGAAGAAAGAGTCACTTACTGGCCAGAGACACAAGGGCTGTATCCCTGCCCCATGGCACTGCCTTGGCAGATCAGTGATGTGCCCCATGGCGCCCCACAAAAAGCCCCTTCGTTTCTCGAGAGCTGAGTGTTGGATTTCACCAGCATCTCAACCCAAAATCTCTCTGACATATTTTATTTCTTTTCTCTCATAAGGCAGGACAAAAAAATCTGCAGTGTTTGCCCCTAGCTAGCTATCAAACAAATGCACAATTACATATTTGAAGTGGAGATGGTGAACATTAAGGCTATTCCAATTATAAAACCACCCTACTCTTTACTGAAACCTGTCATCACAAAAAAAAAAAAGCCATATTTCAATGTGATATTTTGTAAAATGGTAATACTGTGATAGCGATACGATTACTGCAAAGGCTGTATAATTGGATGATTTAGGATATGCAGGGCTTTTGAAATACATTGGGCTTGTTCCTTTCTGTAAGATTGCTAACACTTTCTTTTAAGTCTTTCACTTTACATTAATGCATTCATTTTACAAAATCCCCTCTTATGCTAGTACTAGAAGGAAAGTCAGTTGGGCCAATTTTCTTTCTCTGTACTGTTTGCTAATGTACATCCTTCCACGTCTCTGCATTCATCTCCACTCTAGCTGAAAATATCTGTTTTTTTCTGTTGTATTTCCTGGAGATCTTTTCCTGCTCTCATTAATTTTTATTGTGTGGTCCAGACCACTCTCTGCTCTGCTAAACAACAGGAAAACAGAATAGAAGTCATGTTCCTAGTAAAGTGGACAGCAAATTCCTCGAAAGGAAAAATAATAACCCCATTTAATTTTTTTCCACTCTGCCCCTTACACAATCTGACACTTGAGTTGTTTTTAAATCACTAACTACATCAGCTGGAGTTTTTCTGTGTTCTGTCATCAGTCACATCTAGCTTTTTCCCTCCATCCTGTCTGCAAATTAATCCAGCATCCCCTGGGGTAAATTCATTGTTCAAATCATTCCTGTCAACAGCTTGTGAAGGTCTTGGCTGGCTCACCAGCTCGAACACTGATCCCAGACCTCGGCGCCTCAGCCAGGACACAGCTGCTCAGTGCCACGCCAGGCTGAGTCCTGTCCCACGGCAAGGGCCAGGCCACCCCATGGCACAAAGACACAGTGAATTTTGTCTCTCAGCGAGAGGTAGGATTAGTGCTTGCTCTCATTCATCATCTAAGAGGGACAGAAGTACTTTTTGGCTCCACTGCATGCTGTAACCTGAAAGGATTGTGCTCCCCCCTCGCACACACCAAAACGAAGGACCTTAGTTAATTGTTCTTCCCAATCTGCCTGCACTGAGGGGGAAATAGCTAGTGCCAATGAATAATAAATTGAGTATTTGCATATTTTCTTTTTTTTCTTTTCCAACTTAAATATTTGATGTAATTTGCCAGCTATGGGTCTCTTGTATTATTGCCCCTTCTTGAGATGATTTATACACTGAGCAAACAACTCCATGGCTCACCTACAGAAGGTGGAAGTGCCGGCCTGCTGAACACTGCCAATTTCAAAACCAATTATTTTCTTTCTCTTTTGATTAAGAGAAAAAGGACGCAAAAGTCTGTTTGCTTTGCCTATTGCCTACCTGTCTTATTTGAGCCAAGTTATTTCCACAATCCGTTCAGTGCATCAGAGCTACTCAGTTTAATGGAAACCCTTCCGTCTGAGCTCACAGAAAGGACACAACCACAGCTGCTGAGGAGCTCTTCCCCTTGGAAGTGTTGAGACATGGTCACCACTGAGAGACTGGACTCACTTCAAGCCTCAAAGCATTGACTCTGTGTGACAAAGCCTCAGCATCCTCATTGAAAAAGTAATCCTGCTGGGCAGGCTGAGTGCAAAACTGACAGAAAAAACACTCTGATCATTTTTCTTTTGTTTTTAACGTGAATACCACTGAGATGAAGCTCAACTAAACAACATATAGCCTTGGCCTCACGTAACTATGTAGAATAAGAAAAATTGTTCTCGCTGGGATTTTTAGCTCACAGGAGCTATTTCAGGGCTTTTACAAGATTGTAAGGATAGCATTTGAGAGTAATTCATTTTCTAGTTTATCTGCAGAGTGCTTGAGTAAAGATAATTCTGTTTTACAGTGCTTGAGAGAATCCAGAAAGCAGTTCAATGTCAACTTTTCTGCTGAGGCAATCCAATCCTGCAGATTAAATACTGATAAACATACTGAAGATGCATAGCTCTTGGTAAATGCTAAAGCTCATACTGTAAGTGTAATTTTGATGATGACTACTTTGCCACTAATTCAAAACAACACCTGTCATTGTGTTTGAAGTATGCAAAGTGCTGAAACGACAGTGCTGGAAGCTGTGCTCCTTTATTCAGAGGCGCCTTACGGACACACAAGTGCAGCATCAGCTCCTGCAAACCAACTCATCTTCATGTTTCCATGTCTTATGGGAAAGGCTGTGGCTTTCAGAGCATGAAAAAATCTCTCCTTGCTCACCCCTGATCTCTCTGCCAAAACAGGGAGCAGCAGAGTGCTTCTACAATACCAGCTTTTGCAAGAGGCCTCCTTGACTGTGGTTGATAACACAAATAACATCCACGATACCATGTCCCATTGTGACAGCTGTGGGTGAAAACTTACCAGGGGCAGCAACCTTCGCTTCTAACCTATGCTCAGGAAGGTTCATTCACTGCCCTCTCATGCTCTGCCTCTCCCAAATCCTGCTTGCTGCATATCCCTGTTTCACCTGACACCTACCTTAATGATACAACTGATTTCTCTGTTCCTGTTTATAATGTATCAGCCACTTATATGCCTTTCATATTCTTCTTGACCAACGAAAAGAAAACCTAAAAGTTAACTTGCCTAAGAAGACATCAAAAGACATATACTGAGAACCAGTGGGCTACAGCACCCAATTCCACTGCTTTTCCATCCACATCAGATCAGCCATGGGTTTGCCACGCTCCTCAGGGCCGAAGCACATCCTCGTCACAGCCCTGGAAGGAGAGCAGGATGTCAGAGACTGAAATATTACAGTTTATGACTTGAACGTTTTCATGAAGGACTTTTAAAACTGTGTTGCAAAAGCTGCAGAGAAAACCCTGAATGGGGCCCTGACTGAGGCCTTACACTGCTCACTGATGAAGATAAGATAGAATAACAACTCTGGGCTGGGGACATTCATAAAGCCTAAGCTTAACACCTCCAAGGAGGAGACCACAGCCCCAGGGCTATCGGCTGCCAGGCTGGCACAGACCCTCGCACCGAAGGGTGGGGGGAAGAGAGGCTTTGGGTGTGTGCTGGAAAGGCCTCTGGTGAGAGGCGCAGTGACTGCCCATCCTCCGCTGTGCAGAGGAGCCCAGCTGAGGGGCCCTCCACCTGGGGAAAAGCTTATCCACAGCAGAGAGGGTGTCATGGCCCAGCAAAGGGCCTCCCTCAAAGGGTTCCCCAGAGCTTGTACCAGAGCACCAGAGATGATGCAACAGACCCTCAGTGTTCCAAGGGACAGTGCCAAGCTAGCCCCTGCAAGGGAGGCACGTGGGCGTTCCCACCTGCCCAAAGCATATATTAATCCATGGAATTCTTTACTCCTCAGCGTGTGGTGACATGTGGCCGCATGTGGCCGCGTGGCATGGCAGCAGGGGACCCTCACCACCAAGAAGACCAGATGGAGGGGAGCGACAAGATGTCGCTGGGACCCTCGGATGGGTGATATGCTTACCTAACCCATCACCTCTCCCTGTCCCCCCACCCCCCACGCACACTTCTTTCTCTATGTCTTTCTTTCTTTCTTTGCTCTTTCTTTCTCTTTGCTTCTTTGACTAGTAAATAAAATACATCAATTTTTTGGCACCAACATCTGACCTCGTTCGGTTTTAGTCTCGTTTTTGGGAATATTTTGAACCTTCTCAAAGTTCCATCTGGTTTATGCACAGAGACTTAGTTTTCTTTGCTCTTCTGGGTTTAAACCAGATCGCAACACAGGGTACTCTGGCAGGGTGGGCACAGGAGGGCTCCCCATCTCACACTCACACCCCAAGGACCTGCCCTGGGCAAGGCTGGTGAAGCTCTGCACACCCTTGGCCCTCAGCTTGGAGCAGTGTCACTGCACACACCAGCAAAGAGCTCCAGAGTTTTCATCTTTTGCGTGACCAATGCTAATTTACTGCTTAATTACATCTCAGTGAGAAGCAGTCTTTCTCTCAACAGAAAATATTACTGGTGTCAGATGGGGCCAGCACTGGCAGGGCAGCAGAAATCTATGCTTGAAGTAAGACGTTATCAGACCAGATCATTTTCCTGTCTTCTATTTTAAACAATATATTGTTCTTTACCTAGAATTTAGCAATCACAATACAAGTTTAAATACAAATCAACAATTGTAGATTAATTAAAAGGCACATGATTAAAAACAATCATTTTGAAGATTGATAACTTTGCAAGTAATTTTATGTTTCATAATTCCTGTTCTCCAATATCGTCTGCAAAAATCAACTTGCAATTAATTAACCTTATACCACTCTGTCAAAACTAAAAGAAGGTTGGACATTTTATTCCATCTGTTAACAACTCTATTAAACAAAATAGCCAAAGTCCCAACTACGTTTTCATAACAAAATTTCTTGAGGATAGTTTCTGTCCCCAGCTTCTTGCAAAATGAGAATGACTTGGAAGAAGTGAGATTTATTCTGAGGGACAAAGGAGGGCACGTCTGTCACATAAAACTGCTCCAGGATAGTGTGAAAAGATGCTGATCATGTCTACTGGCCTTCACCCAGCCACGACCTCTCCAGAGGTGAACAATGATCCCCCAGGCTCTGCTACAGAAAACTAATTCACAATGGGCCATTATACTCTGTGCACTGAGGTGCAAAACCAAAAAGCTCCACTAAAAAAAAAAAATCTGATGTCAAACAGAAGAGGAGAAATAAGAAGCCATGACTGTGAAAAGGATATGGCAACTAAGACTGTCACACTTACGGCACTTTGAAATAGCAAATTAAAATATCTCTGCAACACAAGCAGGCAAACGTAATACCTGCTAACGATAAAATTGCAACACCTGAGCCACAATTCCAACAGACAAGATCTAGAAACCATCTGACCTCATACTTACCTTTGCCTGGTAAAGCACCTGATGGACAATTAGAAGTGGTTGGGGGGGCTTATGGCTGAGCTGCCGAGCTGGAGATGTCCCACATGGCTCACCTCACACCCCTCCCGTTCACAGCTGCCGTCTCACGAGGAGCACCTGAAGATGAGGATGCGAAGACCCCCTGCCCACCCAGTCAGAAACTGCCCCTCACACACATGAAGGACACCGGGAGTACTGGGGACTGTGTAGCAGGCAATAAGCCTTGTAATAGACATATGCAGGAAAACAACTTTAAAAAGCACTGTAAGATTGAAAGTCTTCCCCAGCAAAATGCTGGATGTCAGCCCCAGTTGATTAGCATTACAACTGAAATGTGCTTATAAATACGTCGTATTTTTGTAGCTCTCAGGAACCTCAGGAGCATTAGAGAGTCCTCAAGACATTTTCTCTAAAATGCAGCCTACAAAAATGTTCTCATTTGCCTCAACATACTGGAGAAAAAGATAAAAGCTTTATTGGTACTCAGGCATCACACATAGGTCAAGGAGAACACATCGGCAACATGTTATTACAGCATTTATGGGCATTTTTCCCAGCAGCATTGACCAGTATGGAACACAGGACACTGACCACACTGACCAGGTGTGGACCTGGGATTATCCTGGAAGGCGGTTCCTACATCCAGAAAAGAGTGACAACAACCCATTACTGAGAATCTCTCACAGACATCTGTTAACTATTTTATGACACATGAAGCTGAGAGAGAACAAATACCAGGGAAAGTGCTTCCCCAGTGGTGATTTATGGCCCTGTATTACCCCAGCTTGGTACCTGCAGGCAGAGACAACCACTTTGCACTGATAACAACCAGAACCTCCAGATAAGGAGTCTTCAGGACTGCCATGAACTAAAATGTAGTACAATCTCCCTGGTTTTCAAAGGTGATGGAATTTGGGGTGTCCTTTCTTGGTGCTCCTTTCTGCCTAAGAGAAAAACAACACCTCCTTTCAGTGCAGACTTGGCACCTCAGTCATGCTCATGTTGTGTTCCCGCAGTCACTCTCAGGCAGGGCTGGGGATGCTGCTGCCACACAGGGTGTCAGATCAGCTTATGGGTCTGACCAGGCATTAACCTCAGCTCATTCATTTGATGTATTAGGTCTCAGTGTGTTCTCAGTCTGCATCCAATGTACCACTCAGCAGCGCCGCAGTGCAGCTACTGACACCCACACAGAGGGAAGTGCAACGTTGAAAGGGCAGACCCAGCTGTCTCCCTCCTAACTCAGCTTAAGCACGTCAAGGTAGACTTGGTGAAGATGGTTATTGGAGAAGATGGTTATACTGAGACTGGGAATGTAAAGGAAAACCTGCAGCATTCTGTACATTGATCTGAGCAACCAGTTGAATGTGACCTCATTGCTTCTGTGACAAAAACTCAACATTATATGAACTTGAAACAAAAGAAATACCATTAAATCACTAAGAGCAAGCACCCCACAAGTGCAGTTGGCTGAAAGTTAAATGCATTGACTGCCAGTGAATTTTATTGTATGTCTGTGTATACATATTTTTGTGCTTTTGCGTATAAAGTATGCAAGGATATCTGGAGGCAATATTTTAAGCAGGAGGTACAAGGCATGCTCAAAAGTCAGACTTGAAAATAGGATTTAACTGTATTTTTCAACTTATTTGATTATGTCATCATCAAAAGTCAAGGCTTGGATGGTTTAGGTTAACTGACCTAAACCTTTTCTTCAGTGTGATTCTGTACTTTAGGGACATATTAAAGAAGAACCATGATTAGCCAAAGTTTAGGCAATACATATGATCTAATTATTTATTGAGTCAAAATACAGATTAAATAACATGCATTAAGACATCTTTTCAAAGCCTTGTTTTCTCTCACCCACAAAATGAGTATAAACACATTTCTGTCTGTCTCATCTTAATATTTCTCATGGGATTTTTACCTTTTGGAAAATGTCTGTATCACTGTTTATATTATGATTTCTCACCTGATTATTCCTTATTATTTCAGTGTTATCGTACTCTGCCCGGATGCACATTTGGTAGCCACCCTTTTTAAGGGTATACAGATGATTAAAAGTTTATTTTCACAAAGTATGTGGAGTGGTTCTCTCTGCTAAATACCAAAACAGTATTCAATTGGGAGAATTAAGCTTATGAAAGAGATGTTAAGGCAATGTCAAAGATCTTTTAGGAAGACAGAACTTCTGTGCAATAACAACATGGTTGGATTAACTTTACAACAAAAGGAAATTAGACTGGATTTCTAGGGAGTCAGTTTTGTTATTCTAGCTAACAATATGATTAACATTGAATGAATAGTAAAGGCCTCATTCATGCTTCGCTTAGCCCAAATTAATGTGACTGATTACCCAGCCTCTCTGTACTGGCAGAAATTCCTGTATCTCCTAGGCTCATTTATCCAGAAGTTCTCACTTCTAAGGGAGTTGACCCTAAGTAGAAAAAAACAATAGCTGAAGCCCTTGAAGCTTTTGCACTTCATTGCCTTTTCCTCTGGACAACCAACTCCACCTTCATGTTTAAGGCGGTAAAAGTCTACAGCCCCAAAGATCCAGCTGGGCTCCCTTGCAGACACACAGTTTGACAGTAACTTCAGGAATTGGTCCTTTCTAGGGAGGTTAATTTTTTCTTAAATTATTCCCATGTTCCACACTGCCAGTGACCAGACCATCCTAGACAGAGGTTAGTACTAGGCTTGAGATTACCTGCTTACCCTCCTTGAGGACCATTCCCGACTTCCCAAGGTGCTATGAACTAAAGCTGCTGCTGAATAACCCCTTTCTGCCAAGCACATGAGGAACCTGAGAAGACCATATGGGCTGTGAAAATGACAATATGCATATCAAGGGCTGTTTGTGTTTGTGGTGAAAAAACAAGTCAGCACAGACTGACATCAATGCCAGCATGATGAAGGCTGCAGAAAAAAATGTAAGCTGTAGATTTATCCTAAGAGACAGGGAACCAGGCAGGAGCAGGTAACTCCCATCCCTCCTGCTGCCACTGCCCCATCACATCAATAATGCTGGAGCAATCCACTGCCAAAACATAATCAACATGGAGAGCCTTGAGTCTGTCTTCTCCTCATCCTTACCTAGAGTACAATACAGATGAAAACTGGAGGCAGTGAATACAGCCCATGTGCATAAGCAGGCAATTGTCCCTCTGGGAGCTCACACACTCCTTGCATTATTCTTCAAAATATCTTCCACATTCCTTTCACAAATGCACAGAAGGCACCTGCAAGACTGAGTGCCTTTTGTGGTTTCAAGACCTGCTGATGCTTGAATCCAACATCCATCCCCCAGCAAAAAAGTCTTTAGCTGGATTTCTAGAACTGGACCGAATGCGGAACTGAATCCTGGCTTTATCCTTATGCATTCATGGCTGACTCGAAGCAGAGTCACTAAGGATGTAATGGCATTGCCAGGGTGACTGGGATATTGGCACTGACCAGTGGGGATCTTATTGGCCACCCTTCAACTTCTGTCTCTTTAATCATCACAAAAATGACCGTACTCTCTCAAATTGCACTAATTCTCCTGCTGGACCGAGTGCAAGTCGGTGCAGTGCTGCATCAGGGGCAAAGCAGAAGTGGCTGACCTGAGCGCAACCTGGAGGGCACAAAATGGGAGCAAATGCATTGAGTCAAACTAGCTGCAGCTTACTTGGCTTCTGCTACTGACAAGGTACTGAGAAGGCAGCACTGGAGGAAGACAGGGAAATGTGGGAAGAGGAGGACTGGAGAAGGCTCTGAGGGTCTGCGAGTGGGAGAGAAGGAAAGCAGGTTGCTCAGAGTGAACATCCAGAGGAAACTCTGACACACTTAGGGAGTCATGTAATATTGTCACATTACTTCCATTTTCAAAGGCACTCACAGAAGATGAACGCCCTACATAGTATAAGGAAGTTTATCCAAGCTAGAGAATAGGGTATGGATCCTATCACTGGGGAAGTGAAGGCAGCATCTCCTTTTCCGATGGATTTGCTCAACAAGAGTGCCTAAAAGAAACTAATTCAAGTACTAGTCATTAGGTAAATTACTTTGAATGCAATTCTTAACACTATAAGCTAGGTAAATCTTAACTGCTATGTTACTTCAGACAGACAAAATCCAAACCCAATCTCAAACCAAAGCTCAGCATTAAACCAAGTACTGCTGACTGTGAAACATATGCACATCTTGAAGGCTTTTGATCTTTCAGAATGGGTGACAGAAGCTTCTCCTTGCAACACACTCCATACTGAAATGATCTGGCTGTGGTGCCACGACTCTGAACACTGGCATGTGCTGCAGACAATCTGACCGACAAAAAAGCTTTATTCCTTCATACTGGTCACTGATTCGAGCAGTGGAAACCACAGTTTTGGTCCATTTTCACAATCCCATGTGAGAGGAACAGAAGGAATTACTGAATGCCTTCCCTAAATCACATGCAGTTATTACCACTGGCAGCTCCTGCATGACAGGGTCTGAGTATCGTGAAGGTCTTTCTGGCATCTGCAATGCACATGTCACTGGCAACCAGAACCAAACCAAATCCCCCTCGAGTCCTCTAAGACAAGCAAGAGAAGAATGGGAAAGTATCCTAATATTCCTCCTGGTAAAACTCTACAGTGGCTTATTTTTTATCACCATCAGGTAGACTATGTCTGCAAAAAGCAAACAAAACATAGAAAGGAAAAGAAAAGGTTTCTCCAAGAATATGCATGTAATTTTCATAGCAGAGTAAGTCCTTGAGTCATGCAAAGGACAAAGCTGTGATAAGGTGGTATCACCCCATTTTTCAGCCCTACATGCTCTGAACATTTCCCATCTGGCAACATTAATGTGTACTCCCGAAAGTAAAAATAAAGAAATTGTTACAGAAATGAGCATTCATACATATATACATCTGTTTGACTCTTGACCGGAAATAAAAAAAGGTTTGTACATTAGATTGGAAAGCCCTGTACTCCAGAATATGGTTCCAGAATGAAAACACTTACACGAAAACTCCATTCCAATAGATTGTATTGTCACAGTTTGTCCTTAGATAAAAGCAAATACATGTCTAATTTTAAAGATTTGTCACTAGGACATATATATGTAGTAGTCTGACCAAGAGACAGGAAAGGTGATTGGATTTTGTTACTTTTTCTGGTGTTGCTTTTTTCATGGTAATTAATTCATCTACAAACTTAACTCTTTGTACAAAAGGTTTTGTAGAACTTACTGACTTCATGCTTTTGAAGACTGTCCTGACACATAATGCAGATCATTGTTTTGGTGACGGCAATGGTGTTGAAAACCAGTGAGATATCCATTCCCCTTCCTGAAAGAATACACAGCTTTTATGAGCATTTCTAGAAACAAAATAACAATAGTAATACAGCATTCCAGCACCAAAAACGTGTGTATATGAGAAGAATGCAGAATTCTTTCAGAATAACACTAAAAGGATATTTGAAGCACTTTGAGATGCTGGAGCATGTCCAGAGAAGGACAACAAGGCTGGTGAAAGATCTGGAGCACATGTCCTATGAGGGGCCTCAGAGGGAGCTGGGGTTGTTTAGCCTGGAGAAGAGGAGGCTCAGGGGAGACCTTATCACTCTCTACAACCACCAGACAGGATGTTGTAGACGGGTGGGGGTTGGTCTCTTCTCCCAGGCAACCAGCAACAGGACAAGAGGACACAGTCTTAAGCTGCACCAGGGGAAGTTTAGATTGGACATTAGGAAGAAATTCTTCACAGAAAGGGTGACTGGGCATTGGAATGTGCTGTCCAGGGAGGTGGTGGAGTCACCATCCCTGGAGGTGTTTAAGAAAAGACTGGATGTGGCATTCAGTGCCATAATCTGGTTGACAAGGTGGTGTTACATCATAGGCTGGACCTGATGATCTCAAAGGTCTTTTCTAACCTAGTTAATTCTGTGATTCTGTTCTCCTTGGGGAGAACAAAGAAAGGACTCAAGTCCTGGCAAGACAGATATGATATCAGAATCCAGGGTAGGATACAAATGGGATTAATTACACAACGGGACAAAGGTCTAGAATCAGTGATCTTGATAAAACACTATATGCACAAATACATCTGCACACTGCATTACACACTATCTTTTTCTAAATCTAGCGAGTTTCCCTGCTCTGCCACGCACGTACAGTTTTCCAGGCTGGCTATTACAAGGACATAAGTCATTTACCCAAGGTAACCCTGCCAGGAAATCCCTCGGGATGGATGAAAAGCAGGAGCTCTCCAGGGCCTCCTGCCTGGAGCCCTTTGATCTGAGCCGCACGTCCCCGCTTGGCAGCAGGCAGGTACTGCACAGGATGGCCCCGTGCCAGCCACATTGTGCGTCCGTGGCTCCTGGCAGAGAAAGCGTGTAATTCCCGGGAAGGAAAACCTCCTCTGGATGCCAGGGGAACAAAACAAAATGACTCCTGGCAAGATTAAGAACAGGGATTGTTCAAGCACAGCAGATCCAGGTATCAGTTTGCAGAGTCAGAGATTGAAAAACTGACAAGGCAAACACGACTGGGGGGAGGAGGAGGGACAGACAGATACACAGAGATCTCCCCACTTGCAAGCCAAATATACTGCTTTTGGCAAAAACATTATTAAGATTTAATTACTAGCTAAGAACAATCTTAGAATCCCCAAAGGAAAATCCTGAGTTGTTCACAGCAGGAATAAACCACCAAATTAATTTTTGTCAGCGCTTGCATAATCCGGGCTAAGGCAGAACTAACATTTGACTTAAAATTCATTGTAGAGCAAATCTTTGTCTTATGCTGGAAGGAATTAAATATCCATGAACATGGTCAGTTGTGGTATCACAAACAAATAGGTTTTCTGGTAAAATAAATATACAGAATAGGTTTTACTGTGCTTATGTCACAAACCAGACCAGGCAACAAACTCAGAAGAGCTGCCGCTGAACCCAGCCTTGCAGCTTCACTCTAAGATGGACAGGGAGACACACTGAATGCCGAGTGGGAACATCTGGCTGCCATGATCAGCAAACTCTTTTCCCCAGAGCCTCAATTTCTTCTCCAGAAAGACACAAGGTACTGTGTTTTCCATGTTTTTGTAGAGAACAGAACAGCAGAGTAAGGCAAGTTTGTCTGCTTGGCTAGCATCACGTAACATTCAAACCAAAAACTTCCTACACTCTTAAGAGACAGAGGGACTCCCTGTTGAACTGCATGTGTATTCCAAACTCGGGCAACAGGGACATTGTTCCAGTGTTTCACCACCCTCATCATAAAGACCCTCTTCCTTAAATCTAATCTGAAGCTCCCCTTGTTAGTTTAAAATCATTACACCTTGTCCTATCACTACAGGTCCTATCAGTTTGTCCCCATCTTCCTTATAAGCTGTCTATAGGTTTTGCAGAGCTGCAATAAGGTCTCCCCAGAGTTTGGAGCCTTATTTCGTCCCAGCTGAACAACCCCAACTCTCTCAGCTTTTTCTCATCATAGAGGTGCTCCAGCTCTAAGATCATTTTCATGGCTGTCCTCTGGACCTCCTCCAACAAGTCCATATCTTTTCTGTGCTGGGACCCCAGAGCTGGGTGCAGCTCTCCAGGCGGGGTCTTACCAGAGCAGAGGGGCAGAACCCCCTCCCTTACCCTGCTGGCCACTCTGCTTTGGATGCAGCCCAGGATATGTTTGGCTTTCGGGGCTTCAAGCACACATCGTTGGCACATACCCAGCCTCTCATTCACCAGCCCCCTCCAAGTCCTTCTCCACAGGGCTGCTCTCAGTCCCTTCATCCATCAGCTTGTATTGCTACCAGGGTAATCATGGCAGACAAATAAACACAAGCAGTAAAGAACAGAGAAATTTTACAAGAAGCTGCACGTGGATGTAAGCAGGAAAGGACCATGAAACTTGGGAAACCTCATAGTACAGACCTATAAATATTTCACCAGCTGATGCAAGTGAAGCTGCACAGTTTTGGCTTGCATAAGAGCAAAACTGGCTGTCACTGCTTCAGGCATGAAAAAAGGCTTGTGGATCCAAGCCCACGTCTGTTAACTCAGCTGATACTGCTGAAAAACACAGACAATACCTGCTCTAATCCCCAAGCCTCACCTTGCTCACATTCACTGTGACCAAGCCCAGTGCAGCTCCAAGAACCAGGTGCATAGCCCTGCCAGGACTTGCAGGGGAGCCATGGGACCTGGGCAATCCTAATGGCCCTCAGTCCTGTGTCACAGACACCCCACTCCAGAGACCAAACAGCCCTGCCAGCCTGAGGGCCGCTCTGGACCAAAGCACCGTAGCTATTTCTGAGGAGCAGGCTTGGCACCCCCCTCCCCAGGCACACACCAGGCTGCTCAGCAGCAGCTTGTCTAGCTCAAGCCTGCCATCTGCACCCTGTGTGTGTAAATATGCCCTCTGCAGCTGTGCAACCCCTCTGGATGCTTCACTGACCTACATTCCCACGTGTACACCTCACAGAGCAGCACCAGTGCTCTGTAAGCGCCATTTCTTCCACACATCACAGCAGTTTCCCACTGTGCCCACCCCTCACCTTGGACACTGCAAAAAGGACCACTTCCAGCACGTCCTCAAGCCTCAGACAAAAGCACAGCTCTTTGGCTGAGAATTTAGGCGTCACCTCAGCTCTGACACACTCACCAAAGGGGTTGGAGAGATGGAGCAGCACAGCTCAGATCACCAGATGTACAACTGTGCCTGAACAGCAGCAGGCCAGTATGTCAGGCACTGCAGGATCTCACTAAACAGGCCCATTAGCCAGGAAAATAGGGCACTCTGCCAATTAAATTATTAACCTCCAGGCGTATTTGCATGCATCGAACATACTCAGCTTTTCCAGTTTTACTCCTTTTGCTACACTCAGTGACCCATACATGTCACAGCACTCTATGTGGCTAGGAAAACATTTTCATAACATTTTGCATGCGAAGAATAGCAGAGACTAAGTCCTGCAGAATATCATATGGTGAGTCAAGGGAAGAGCCTGGAGAAATGCCTCCTGACTCACCATGCAGTGCTCCATCCATCACATCACATTTCAGTGTAGGGACATTGCTGTGTCTGCCACACGCTGATAAAGTCGCACAAGTACAAACAAAGGTACTAAGTATGAAAGCTTAAAGCATGTCAGATTTGTACCTAAGTGAACAGTCTCTTTGTTTTCTGTTCAACTTCTTACATGGATGAAGTTATATGCACCTTAAAGTCTTTGTAGGCCATGCTTTAAAAACTGCAAAGATCTTGCATTTCAAAATCTGTAAAAAAATATAAAAAAAACCCAAAACAACCAACCACAAAAAAAAAACCAACCCCACCAAAAAAAAAAAGCAAAACCCAAAACCAAAATAATAATAATAAAAAATTGTTCAGCTTGCATGGTACTATTTCCCTCTCCTTTCTGCTCTGAAGCAAATGCATGCTTCCAGTCAGTGGCACTCTGGGCTCTGCTGCATGGGGTAAATTGCCCTGAAGTCCTATCTAAATGCACAGCAGCAGCACAGGCCCCAGAGGCATTATTAGATCCTCTGACTACATTTATGGTCACAAATATTTGACTGTAGTTACAGCTGAAAGAGTGACATTCTTTCACTCCTCAGGTCAAACTAATTCATATTTTAAGCATGTCAAAACTTCTAAAAATCACTTAATCGTTTAAATCACAGCCATGGGTGGTTTTTTTCCTGAGTTTGAACAGGGGAAGTACAGACATAAGCACGCTGGGAGAAGCTCTGCAGCATAGGAAACTCCTAAGTACAGCTCTCACTGGTTTTCAATGGGAATTATGCCCTTCAGTCCCACGAATGCTTTTGAACGCTTACTCCACAATGCACATCTTTCTTTGCAAGCTCCATGCCGAGCAGCACTGCCCTTTGGCAATGGGGAATGTCTGACTCCTCTCCTCATGTAATGCAAATAGAAGAGTGAAAGAGAGAGACAAAACTGACCTTACTTCAAATCACAGAGCAGGGTTGTCTGTATTAATCAGTTCAAAATAAGAATATCAAAGAGAGGTTTCCATAAGTTGATATATCTGACAGGGCATTTTGAGAGGCTCAGGAAAGTAGAAACTACTTTTATATAGTCAGAACAAAAGCAGCAGACAAAACTAGATGTTAAAAAGCCTTTAGCATTGCAGAGTTTCCCTTAGTATAGCCTGTTTTGATCATCATATTTTAATTTCACACAGCTGCTAGGTGGACATCATCTTAGCCGTATGCTCTAGCACCATCTAGCTTGTGCCTAAGGTACTTTCTCCTCAAGTGGGGAAATGGTTAATTGTATCATTTCCTTTAAGTATGACTGACTGTGCTTCCGTTATTTTAGTTATTTTGACATTATAATCCAAATGAAAGCAAAGGTAGTGAGTACAAATGAGCCTCACATGTTAAAGAGGCCCCTTCATGGAGCAATTCCTTCAGCTGTATCCGTTTCTATCTGTCAGTTTCTCTTCCCTCTTTTCTGTGCTTGAATCCTGCCAAAGATACGTATGTGTCTTAAATATTTCTAAAGTTTACACCTGAAATTTTGTTCGCTTAAACAAGGTTCCTTAGAGGAACTCATTAAGAAAAACAACAAAGAATGGGTCAAAATAATACAACACCAGTTCTTATTACAAAGGAAAAAGCACCAACAATACGGAAAACAGAGAAGAGTTACTGTTAATCACAGGCAAGGCTAATGGTCAGTATTAGGAATGGCTTTGCTCATGGAGGATTGAGGTGGCTCCCAGTGGCCCTTGTGCCCCACAGAAGCCAGCTTGATGCACTCTCTGGCTCAGAGCTCAGATGCAGGCAATGCAAGTGAGAAGAAAACCTCCAGTGAACAACTTAGTGGTGTGGGAACTGATGTTTAACCTGGATCACCCCAAAAATTACCCATGATTCCATTCAACACTTGAGCTGACATTAACTCTCCTGCCCAGATCCCCTAAAGTGAAATTCATACTTACAGAAACTGTGATAAGGACCACCATTACCCTTCAGCAGATGTCAGAAGACTTCTCCTGAGGAGTCAAGAGGGCTGCTCTTCTTCCCCTAATCCTTGATGGAACTGTCAGGACAGTTTTTACAAGTTGTGAAGGCTCTTTATTTACACTGCTGCAAGGTTCATCAGCAGTATTTGTATAGACCTCATTAATATTTTTGGGGTGGGCTTCTGGCTGGCTTGCCCACTTCTCCTTGGAAAGACCACGTAGCGGAACACTCACTCTTACGGCACGGGTTCACACTGCAGCGGAGTGTAACAGAGGATGAGGCTTGCAGACAACTTTTGTGCACAACAAATTGTGTGCAGTGCCACTGGGGGAGGTCACATTGAACTAGTACTCATGTTATCTCCCTCCTGAACAAGAGCAGACAGGTCCTAATGCACGGTGTCTGCTCTGGCAGCCCCAGGGAGCAGCCTCAGCTCCTTTACTGTAAAGGACTTTGGCAAAAAGCAGCTGGGGCAGGCACTGGTTTGGGTATCGTTCCCATTTCTGCTGAGCCAAAGCTTTAGGGAGGAACTCAGCTGGTTTGTTTTCCTGTCAGCAGCTTCATGACTAAATTAGCTAGTGAGTTACGAAGTGGTGATGCCAAAAGCGCAGCAATGCAGGGAGCCTGGTCACAAGCAGGTGTAACTAGAGACCAAGCAAACCCTATCCTTCTGCCAAAGCTGCAGTATAGCTTCATGTGTTTTTGTGAAAAGCCCTTAAGGCTGTCAGTCAGGAGCTTTCAACTTAATTTTGCAAAAATGGTAAGTCTCCAAGACTGGAGCCTTTCTAAACCAAGGCAATGAAAAACACAGGAACCAGGCTCAGCAGGGACATTGCCCTTCGGAGGGGTTTAGAGATCCCCAGCTCAGCCCTACGCCAGGGCAAACCATTTTCAAAAACTGCATTTTCCTGCCTGCAGGTTACAATATGCTCACAGAGGCAGAAAGCTCATTACCAGCCCTAATCTAAAGGCCATCCTCCCTGACTCGGTGTCTGCACGACATGCCCATGCCATCGTTTTCGTCCACGGGGGCTGGGTCCCCGGGAGCGTTCCCACCCCTGGGAGCGCTCCCACCCCTGGGAGCTCCCGGGGCGGGCGGTCAGAGCACGGGCACGGTGACAGACCGCGCATCTCTCTGCGGCATTTGGCAACACGGAGTGATTTCACAGAGGATGCTCCATCTGTCACCGTGTTCTGCAGCAGAGCTTGACCTCGCTAGCACTAAGGAAGCCCCAGCAGATTAACATTTAATGATGCTTTCAGTTTCAGCCCTTGTAGTTTTTCATCTCTCAGAGGGCAGACATGGAAGAGAAAGAAAATCGTATACTATGTACAGCATATGGGTCTTCTTTCAGCCATCTGCTTTAATATGCTTGACTTTGACAGAGTCAGATTTTTTTAATTCTTTCTACATTGAAAAAAAAATTCTACATATATTTTATTCCAGAAACAGAACATTGTTGCTTCTTGTATACACAGACCATTTCTGTTTTGATTTGTGTAACCACCATACCTAATTCACTTTAAATAAGTAAACACAGGGGATATGGCTCTTGGTAGCTGTCTGAACAGAAGCAAGGAAACTCAGCCTTGCCAAGACAGATGGATTAACTGAGATTCTTCATGTCACTCTTTGCTGTCTTGAAAAACACATATAACCACACAACTTCATGCAAAAATAAATCCTTAAAGGACAGTAAAGCGAACCAGAAACACAGAGTTTCCATTCTTTTTGTTAAGCACTTCTATTCATTTTTTTGTATTTTCTGGTAGTGAAGCATCCAGCTTGCGCTCTGTGTCCAGGAGCATATGCAGATAAAGCATCTGGAGATCTGCTATATATTCCATTACTGCTATCTGGAGCACCAGCTGAAGTCAGTAACATCATCACAAACACAGAAGATGCTGAAGAAACAAAACTGTGGTACGAAAGTTCACGAAACATGTATTTGGCGGCATGGCTAAGCATTTGATGACTTAGGTAAGTATTTGTAGGAAATAGTGACCTGAAAGAGGGATTTGCATGAGAAAGCACAGGGACAAAAGTGATGGCCCAGAAAGAAGGAGAAACACAAAAGCCAGCAGAGAGATCCCAAGCCCATTGAATATTTCTTAAGGATAAGAGTAAGAATTTTAATTTTGGGATGATGTTTACCAAGAGACAAGGCAATAGTCAGATCCTTAAAGCAAGGAGATCCCCAAGGAAAGCAATAAAACAACTGACAAGAGGATAATTTGTGCTACTTCAGCCATGATGCTGTAGGGGGAAGCTAGATAGGAATACAAGAAGCTACAGGGGGAGAGCAGGAACCGAATACCGCTACCAGTCACTTCAGCAGCCAGACCCCAGCTGTTATGTGCACTTTAGTAAAGAGAATACCTGAGATGGCAAAAGTCCAATGAAAGTAAGAGCTGTGCAGGGAGCGAAAAAACAAGGCAATTAACCTGTCCCACCCAGTGGCCTTTATAGTTTGTTTTTTTAAGTAGTGCCCATGAGACTTTAGCAGCCAGCCAAGCAATGCTCACCAGCACCCTACCAGCAATGAGGTTACCTCAGCAAGTTGCTAGTGCAACTTTCTTTGCCTGAAGAAATCAGAGCTTCAAAAACTGTTATCAATGCCTAAAAAAACTGACAAAAGTAAACTGGGAAGACAGGAAGTCACTTTTTTTGCAGCCAAGACCCTCCAAAGGAAGAAAACTAAATTGCTTTTTAAAGTTTAAAATTGCAAAATCATAAGGTTGCAGCAGACTCCAAAGCAGCCTAGGAACCGAGAATAACGAGTTTGCGGAAAGGGCGCCCAGTAAAGGCTTACAACTCCCACAATAAGATAGAGAACAACGCCATTCACAGATAGAGCTCGTGCTCAACTGCTCAAGTCACAGCAGATCTGGCTCAGAGGAAATTTCATTTTTCTTGGTATCATGGAAGGCCATGGGTTTAATGCTGCAGGTATTTCATGTCTTCGTGGCCCATCTCTGTCCTGCTCTGCTTTAGAATGGATACCCCTGCACTGGTGAGAGACATGCTGACCTGAGGCATATCATTCCTCACAGTGAAAGATAACCTTCTAGTAAGATTTGGGGCCTTGACTCTTCAATCTGCACATCTCACATCCCCTTGCTAAAGCTCAAAGTAGATAGTAATGGTATGAAATTCAAAAGGTAATTTACTTTGAATAGTAAAAATGGGTGTTTGCAGTTAAATGCAACTATGGAAACAAAAGAGTAAAGCCTAACACCAAACCAAACTCCCTGTAGCAAAACTATGAGGTATGAGCAGGCATTATTTATAAGAATCATCATATTGTGTTCTCTCTGCCCCAAATGTATGCACTGACAGAGTCCCCAACAGCAACACAGAGCAGGGAAAGGAAGAGTGCAGCAAAGACCTGTAAGCAGATCTGTCTCCCTATGTAACATTTTCACTGAGTACCATCCTTAAGTGTAGGATCTTGGCCCACGTATAGGTGGCATAACTACAGGATATAACCACTATAAGTACCACTAGATGCAAAAATATCCAAACATATCAGCAAGAATATTCACAGTCTCTAATTAACACTGCGAGAAGTCAGAAAATATAGATCATGCTTAGTTACTGCCTCATTTTGTTAACAAGAGATAATTTAAAAAATACACGCTAAAGTGATTGCCTAATCATCACATCAAATTTGTTAAAAAATCAATTCACTGTGATCAAACAGGTATTTACAAAAAAAGCAACAACACACAGAGCACATTACTTGTTTGGGGTCTATCTCGCCCAGTCTGAACAAATAGCCTTTGTGCAAGGAATTTTACAGAGGAAGGAAGATAAAGACTGTGTCCTAGCAGCCTTTGGGCTGATTTTGGGAATCGGCATCCTTCCTGCTGCTCCATCACCTTCAGTTTGAGAATTATTCTTGTCCCTTTGCTGTGCATCCTGACGAACCTCTGATGTCGCCCCTTGCAGCGATACCCTGACCCCAGCCATTCTCACTCTACCATCAAGGTAAAGAGTCCACAGGAAGAGCTTACATGACCCTGCGCCTCCAAAATGCAGGATTAGGCCTACTGACATCAAAAGTCCTCTGTCACCTTCACCCTCTAATGATACTCTCTTAATCTAGGTTTTCAGTGAGGAAATGTGTCAGCCAAATGCGTAATGAATTATTTGTAAATAATTTAACCCAAATTTTTGTTCCAAACGCATGTCAAGCTCTGCAGATATAACAAAGCATTCAGGACAACTTATTTTAGGAATCAGCAATATGCTTTAGCATATTGCAATATGGAATCTCAACTTGCAAATACTGCATTCTGGCCCAGCAGATTTCCTTCCTGATAGACCATGACCACTTCATAATCCTAGGGCAAAAACCATGCAGATTAATAAAAAGCAGAAAAAGGATTTTAACCAACACAGCCAGCTGGTCTGTGGTTTGGATTATGTTGTGGAAGGCAAAGTGTAACATTAAGATTGAATGAAAAATGCAAAGCACTGATTACCCTGCAGACTATCTACCAGCTAAATTAACATCAAACTCAAATTTGCAAATCCTATGCTTATATTACTGCATGTAGGCAATTGTGATATATTTAACATTAGCTAGAAATTTTAAAATATGCCTTTAAAATAATGATTGTTGTTTCAAATCCTGTTCATGAAAGTCGCTTTCCACCCATTACTGAGAAGATGACCTATTTTAGATCTCATCCTTTAAAAGTATTGTGGTGAGTCCTTTTCTGGAGGGACTAAAGCAGGATGTCTAGAAAAGCAACTGGTGAGGGATGAGGAGAGGGAGACTGCTTAAAGCCCAGGAGCAGGAAGATGAAGGGTTATCCAGCACAGGGGCATGCAGCCAAAGGATGGAACTGTGGTCTGCAGAGGAACAGCTTTGGGTGCCTGGGAGAAGGTGTTTCCTCCAGGACACAGACCCAGAGAGGCTTCAGAGGCTGCAGCCTGACCACTACTCCTGACCAGCAGATGTAGGCTGCTGCCAGCTGCTGTGGCGTGACGGGAGAAGGGGGAAACAAGTTGGCTGGACCCTGGCCAAGGAGCAACAAAAGGCTTGTGTGCCATCCCCTCACCGTCCTGCCCCGCCGGCCGCCCAGCCCACAGAGCACCATAGCAACCAGAGTTAAAATTGGGTCAGGATTGCCAGTGCAAAACCTGTTATTTTGAATATAGGGTTTGCACTGAAAATGTTCGTTCATGTGCTGTTTTGACAGAAAACATGCTATTTGGTGAAGCTGAAGAGGGGAGAGGAACCTATGCTCATGAGGAAATCAGTGCTCAAAGTGCTGTGAATGCAAGAATTTGTCTTTTTTTACTTACACTGTACCTGGACAAGACACACGAGGACTAACTGAAGTTCCATTACATGTCTTGAATCTCGCTGAGGTTCCAGGCAATGCCCACGGTGCCCTGGGTGCATCAGCCAGGCTGCTCCTGACCACCTGCCAGCACGGCCCAAAGATAAGCAGGAGGAGAAGCAAGTGACTGGACAAATATATGTAATCTAGGACTGGGACACACTTATGCTTCGGCCTTTCCTTAGAAAGCACAGTTCTTTCAGCTAAATGCATGATTCATACCCAGCAAATGCCGCTCCAGGTATTATGTGATGATTTGGAGATGTTAATTAAAATTACTCTGTCCATATTGGAAGAATTTAACAAATACTATGCATGCATAAGAGCAGGGCAGGGGTGTGCAGCA
Organism: Rhagologus leucostigma; assembly: GCA_013397725.1. Classification (NCBI taxonomy): domain Eukaryota; kingdom Metazoa; phylum Chordata; class Aves; order Passeriformes; genus Rhagologus; species Rhagologus leucostigma. The sequence goes on from VZTD01005871.1 coordinate 310,899, forward strand.
GCAGGAAATGTAACACTGAAAACAGTTTATTTCAATTACTTGATTCCCACTGTACAGAAAAAAATCATTCATACTTTTTCTGGAGAAATACTTATTTGTAGCTTAACAAGGATTTTGAGTTAACATGCCAGGATCAAAGTATTCAAGCTGAAAAGCTAAATCTAGACCCAGTACACTCCTCACTGGGCCTGATTTTTAAAAGTGCTGAGCATATTGTTTTACTGAAACAGGACCGGTTTGATTAGTCCCAGACATATACAATCCTGACACATCTGAGCATCTCAGTGTGCCTGATTCATTTACCCTTACGACACTGACCCACTTCCAAATCCTCTTCCCCTTCTGGAAGAAAAAACACAATTAGCAAAGCTCTATTAGTGAGCAATGGAGGCAAGAAGGCTTCATCAGTGGTCCCAGGGCTACAGAGGAGCAAGACTGCATCCCAGCCTCCTTGTGTCACAGATGTCATCCAAAGCTCCGGAGCTACTAACTAAAACTTCCCAAATATCCTGTTTCAAAAAGAACTATCTCCCTTAAGAAACCTGAGAGACATCACTCAAGAGTCTTTTTTCTGGAATGAACCAAATCCTGGCTTTTAACGGAACATAAAATTCACAAGCTGATATGATCAGCCCCACTGTTCTACTTACTAATAATTTTAAGGTGTTGACCAATTATGTTTCTTCAAGATTCAAGAAAATCTGAAGTCAAGAAGTTAAAAAATACAAAACTTGTGCCCACGGAAAGAAACAGGTAGGAACAATTTAATATTTCCAAAGGCAAGTAGGAAATCCCTGTGTGAGGGAGCAGCCAGTTATTCCCCATCAGTATGAGAAAAGCTCAAATCAAAGCCAGTTCTGCCTTTTGCCTTGTCCAACATGTAGGGAACATGCGAGGAAGCAAACACCTTGTGGAGGAGCAACCCACAGAAGCCAGCAGAGCAGCTGGGATTTTTACAGCGGCAGACTGTCAGCGATACTGGAAACAAATCTGAAGGAAGTTGTTTCTCTGTAGCACAGTTTATCTGGGACATTAATAGAGTTATTCCAAGATGAAGGTAAGATCAGAAATGATTCCTTATTGTGAGTTTCCGTCAGTTGTGTTCAATGCTTCCAAGTGTACTATAATGTCACATATAAAAGCCATGTCTTCATATAGAGCAACACATCATATAAAAGTCTTACAGCACTGCAAGTGAAAAATTATGGTAAGTTTTCTGTGTATTTTAAAAGTAGTTTCTATACCTAACACTTACTGGCTTATTTTAAACACACTGTAGCACTCATCAATAGAAAGAGTAAACCTGATATAAACCAGGTTTGCATTTTGCAGAGGGATTGGCTCAGGTTCTATGCAACAGATTTGACATTTAAGAAGTCAGTGACTTCTGAGTGAGGAATTTCTTGTACTGTGAGCAGAATTTAACCAATAGCAAATCTTAATGAAAGTATTTTTCTGATTTCATAAAGAAAGCTAAAATCCTAGAAAAATGTAGATAATCAGGACTTAATCAAAAGCTCACTTCCAGGTCTCCCTTCAGACCTGTGCTGTGCAGGACTCCAAACTCAGTTTTGGGATTGCTAACTTTTCAAAGTGGGCTCATGTCATGTCACCAGACAGCCCCCTCACTACCTACCAGGCATCTTCTTAACTAAAGAGTCACTTGAACTGAGCTCTAGTAAGAGACCAAGATGCCTCTTTGCTCACAGCTGTCTACAGCTGTGCCAAAGGCATCAGCAATTCCCACTGCAGACTCACACCTCAGAACCGCTCATTCTGCTCTTTTGCCTCGTCCTTGGTTTCCATGGAGTGGCCATGCAGCATTTTCAGCGTTTACAGCCTCTTGGCTTAGTGCACTGGGCTTTGAAGTGATCTCAGATTCTTACTTCAAATGCTGCTGCCACTGCTAGATCAAACTCAGTGAAAGCACAGCGAAGTAATTTGTGTTACAGTCAAGTAAAAATGTGAATTGCCACATCATGTTCTTGGTATGCACAGCATGGTTTGAAACCCAGATCAGATCGTACAAGATCACCCCATTCTAGCCTTGCGTTTGTCTCCTGCAACTTACAGTTGTGACTTTCACACAGACTGGCAGTTTGCTTTGCCTCAGCTCCCTCTTAAGTTAGGCAGAAATACTCCAGTGATGGATGTCTAAAGGTCTCTTACAACCATATTGTGGTAAAAATAGATAAGGGAAAGAGAATTTCCTGTTCCAAGTAGAATGTATGTAAACCATTAATAATTCATTATTCAGTATTCACAAAAATTGTTTCAACTTAGACTGACTGCTATTAAAAACTGTTGTAACTTTGTTACTGAGGACACAGAAATGGCAAAAAAACTCCAAACAATGGACATGCTTACAATTTTTCAAACCTTTTCATTTCGAAAGGTCAATCCATACTTCCTTTGGCTGTACAGGATGGAAAAAGCTGCTGGCCATGTTTTCCCTGTGGTATTCTTCTGTGGTAGTTCTAGTTCAATGCCATGCAAGGGAGAAGGACAGCAGGAGACCAAGAATATCACCAGTCCAGTGCTGTCAAGATGAGTTCCACTTCCCCAAACATGGTAAAGTGAAGGCCCAGCAGTTAGGGGACTGAGAATAATTCCTAGAGCTTCTATATTTCCGGTCCAAAATGGATCAAAATCTGGTCATGTAGGTCAATCACTCACTGGGTATCTGGTGCGGCTGTGTTACAGTTTAACCCCAGTAAGCAGCTAAACAGCACCCAGCCACAGTTCTTTTAACACTAAGTATTTAACTTGTGCTAGGACTTCCCTAGCTTTTGCCAAGATTGATATCTGTTATCTCAGACATGTTAGAACACAGCCTTCATACAGCCACATGTCACCTTAAATCTGAATGAAATCTTCAACAGTATCTTACTACAAACATAGGACAGGAGCAAAGAACTAGTTGAAAATTCTTAAATGGGCAAACTGATGTGTAATTAAATCACCACAAGCTTTTTAAGAAAGAAAATAGTTGCTATCCCACATACACCTCACCTTAGACTTTAATTACAGAAAGCTTTTTGATGACAGGAAACACTTGGAGCTTATATTCTCCTGCTGCAGTGCTCTGTACCAGTGGGAAGACTATTACAATCCAGAACAGTGTGATGAAAACCAGGTGGGCCTAAAAAGGTAGAATTTTTGTTCAAAATGCACATGCATTATCATCTGTGACCGGTTGACTCTTCCCTCAAGTATGGACTACAAAAAACTAAAGGCGCAAACTTCTGATTATTTTGTACCCAGAGTTCCAAGGCCAGTTACTCTCTGGAATATTACACAACAGTGGTTTACACCACAAATATTTCCCAGGAAAAAAAAACCCACACCACAAAAAAACCCTTAAACACACAAGGTCCAACTAGTGAGTCATTTAAGGAAAAAAAAGCCAGACATTGCAATTGACCCCAACTGAGCACATATACCTAAAAAAAAAATCAGTGAGAAAGACATCCTTAAAGGAAATCCCAAAATAGTGACAAAAGAAATGCCAAATCAAGGCACAGAAACAAATTAAACTCTCCCATCACATTGTCAGGCAATAAATATACAATTAAGGAACACTGGTGTTTACAAAGACTGTAGCAAGGTCTTTTTTAGACATTCATTTTTCTTCCTAATGTTTCCCTTTCACTGCTAAATAATTTCATTCGGAGAACAGTTGTTCAAATGTAACTTTCACATCATAAATCTTTAAAAGCCTCCAGTGTCTCTATTATATTTACTTTCCCTTCTCTATAGAAAAAGAAGGATTGATCTAAACATACCCTATAACACTATTTATACTTTACTTGATTATTATATCTGATTTCCTTCTGAGCAACTAATGTAAAATTTCATCCTAATAGCTTTTCCCTAAAAAAGTATTTCCTAAATATAAACAGAAAGAATTTTCCCATGCAGGTGTGTATCCATATGCAACTTAGAAAGCCATGCGAGCAAGATATTCTTCTTCTCAATATTTCTATTCTTTCATCACACTAACACAAATCACAAACACCAAGAAAAAATATAACCTGTATTTAGGAGTAAATAGTTCATTCCTGTTGTACAGTTTCAGAGGGAAAAAAAAAAAAGGTAGCTAAAACATAACTCATTGAAACAGCAGTACCAATGTTAAATCACACAACTGTGGCGGTAATGGTGGGACTGCTTTCTGAAATGGAAACACACAGACAACTGAATTGATCTGTTGTTCCCTAACTTACACTTATTTTAAAGGGCATTTGCACACTGCTACACTTCTTTCTTAGAGTTTTGGTTGGGTTTGGTTCTGTTAGCAAAAAAATAAATATATTTATATCCAAAAAAAGGCAGCAGATACTAAAAGAAAGCATATGCCTGTAGGACACAAGCAGGTCTCCTTATTGCAAATAACATTTAATCGTCTTCCCATTTTCTGAAAACTGAAGTGTATCCCAGCTCAGCAGTGCTCCTACCCACTTGCTCTTTTCTGCTTAACGTACAATATCATATAACTTCACTATGATCTATACAATCATTTTATTTACACATCTGTAGCAGGATGCTTTGTCTGGGTTGCAGTAAAAACTTGAGCAATGCAAATTTTGCAAAACTATCAGTGGTGAACTGAGAGGAGGTGTCATGATACTTTTGATGTTGAATTATGCAAAACCAAATCTGACTCATCAGCCCCAAAGTTAAATATTCTGATAGTGAGGTGAAGGTGTGGCAAATATGGTAAAGTATCCTTATCTAAAGATGCTGAGCTGACACAGCTGACCTGGAGACATATGACTGACAGTGAATCACTTTATACTATAAAAGTACCACTTATATATATACTATGTAAGTGCCACTTTCAAATGGCAGGGATTTCTAGGATACTTCTTCTTTGAGCGTGTGAGGAGATTCCTCCCTTGGGTGGCGATGCCTCTTAAGATGAGGTAAAGATGTTTGCCCACAATCATCTGTGTGGGTGAGTAACATCTATCTCTACTAAATAATAGGGGGTTTTTTGATAGCTTTAATATCATTGCTTTGATATAGTACATTATCCTATACTATACTAGTCGTGTTAGCTTCTATACCATGTAGTAAGTAATTCTGATTAAGATCTTTTTGTCAAATCATTTATCGTAATAAATCATTCATTTTTATACATCTGGCTTGTCATCCTTAATCCTGCATGACAAAATCGTGCAAAGGTTCAATCTCATGTGTACAATTCCTTAGACTTAAACTGTTGACCAAGTCTGGGGCTAAGATTGGATCCAACTGCACCTAGACTCCTCTCTGAGAAGGAGTTTAGAAAGCCAGAGGTCATTCTGCACCTTGTGACTCAATGGAAGGGCTTCTTTAATAAATTTTGACGCTCCCATTCCACCCACAACAACATCATATACTCCATTACCTCACGTCTTTTTAGAAACAATTTCTGGAAATGCAGAGCTATGGCTGTTGTCAAACACTTTATTTTTATAGTTTTTTTTTTTAATCTAAAAGTGAAAAAACCCAAGAAAGTCCCACACAACTCAGCAAGAGGTTTAAAAAATATCCAGGATCATTTGCCAGTCTCTTTTTTATATCAAGTGTTTCCTCATCTTTTCCCCAAAGAACAGAATATTTGGCAATGTTTTAGTTACACTGCCGATAAAAGTAGAAGTAGTAATCAGTAAAAAATATTCCAGCAAAATAAGGGTCTGTCAAGCAGCTAGCAAAACCCTGCAAAAGAAAAATAAAGGAGATTCATATAGGAACTTCTTCCAGTTCAAATGCTATTTGTCTTTCGCTATGTTGTCATTTGAAAAGGCTTACCGGCACAGCTACGCGGAAAGAGTATGCGCTGTCAAATAACTTAGCTACAGGGAGAGCCCAAACATGCTGGCGTCCCTAGGTGATAAATGAGAGATATTAGATAACCTTATTTCATGGGAAACTGGAGAGAAGGATAAGCTCTGGAAATATTTAATTGACAAATGCAGTGCAAAGTAATTATGATACCAAGCCTTGATAGCTGTAGTCAAAGTATTTAAAGACCAAGTGCTGACTTTAAACCCTGCAAATGTAGGTTTACTCTGATCAGCTCCACATGGGAACTGCAGGCATCTGACTCCCAGTGACACTCAGCTGGCTCTGAATAACTGGATTCCCTCGCTTATTTTCTAAGCAAATCGTGCAATAAATAGGGATTGTTCCTGATGTGCCAGGTGGCCTGAGAGCTTTAAGTTGTAATAGTAGCAAATGGCAGTTCTGCTGATTTTGGGACAGCAACTTTAGGAGTGCTCAGAAGACAGAGAAGTTCCTCTATACACTCTAAAGATGTGGGTAGTGTCTTCACTCAGTATTTCAAAAACAGACACCTGCGAGGTTTCACGCTATTTTTTGCTACAGTGTTCTGCCATGTACAAGTGAAACAACATATTTTGTACCTGAAATGTTTATGCTACAGTGAATAAAACAAAATTCAACCCTCACCTCTCTTTTGCCCAACAATCCATGGTAACTTTTATTTCTGGTGTCTCAAGTCCTTCATCTTTCTCTCCTCACTTCACTTTCTGACACATCCTCTCTGCTGGAGATGATATGTTCACATGACAAAACTTATGTGGGACTGCTGAGTCCAAATGATTGCTGCTCTGCCTTTTGGTAGGGAATAAGCCTTCCAATCCCTAGAAAAATCCTCTTGAAAGAAACCTCTTCAACTAGGCAGCATTTCTATTCTGAATCACATCAAATGTGAATGCTCACTGCAGCTGGAGGCTAGTTAGCTTTAGTCTTTTGATGTGGATTTCAGGTTGACACAGGAAATCTCTTTGACCAGTTTTGTCAGTAAGCTTCAAGGACATTTCTGCATTGTGAAACTCTCTATGTCTGACTTAATTTCAGTTCTGTTGAAATTACAGCAGACAGGTCAAAACTTGGAAAATCTGGGCTTTCAGATGACTTTGCCACAGTTAGAGAGAAGCCTGCAACCTTTTGCAAAGACATTTGAAAAGTTGAGCAAAAAGTCAGCTTAAAGCTGGAGGTATCTCAAGTGCTCTAATTTGACTAAGCACAAAAAAAATTAAAATCCATTAAAAAACAAGTTATATATGGGAGCATAGATCAGAATTCTAAAGAAGACTCTGAAATTACTTCCAAATTCAGGGATGTTTCTCCTACAATGTGTTCAGAAATGGTATTATCATTGCTTCTGCCTTTCCTACCATTTTAGCCAGAATAAATATTTCCAAACACTGACAAATGGGGGCCTTTAGGGAGTCTTGTATGTCCAGAGGACTTGATGAGAGTTTAAAGCCCTCATCAATTTACTGGAGATGCTTAAAGATTTGCAAGACCTGGTCACTAAATATTTTTTAATTGGGAAAAGCTAACATGTTTTATCAGGTTTTATCCCCACTGAGGCAATCCAGAGAATGATACGGAAACAACTTTTGCTTTTAAAATGAAGAATTTTCCCTAGAGGGATTTATTGGTAAACTCCTGTTCACATGGAAATAAAGGGGAATACTACCATTGTTATCAGCAAATTCAAGACTTTAAAACTGGAATTTATTACCCATAAGATAATAACGGAAACCGTAAAGTAATGAGAGTTTGGAGGACTCTGTCTCCTAAAGCCCTGAGTGATAAGTTATTCCCATTTTTAAAGAATCTCTGGAGTTATAATGAGTTATAGTGGTGACTTAGGCTGAAGCAGAATCAAAACTGTCCTTGCAGAGAATCACTGGACAGATTTTTATAAAAGTCAGCAGAAAACTGACTTCAAAAAAATGATTGCGTCTCATTATGGTCATGCCAAAGCCAGCCATGACTGACAGACTCAAAGTACCACTGGATTTTTAGTACTTTAACAAAGGTCACAATTTTGCAGCCATTAGTTTTATAAAAATGATCCCCACAAGCCAGAGTATTGCTGCAAAAATCTTACCTGTGTGGTTTCTTGGAAATCCTTCCTACTGTTTTGGCTTGAAGAATAATAGGAGCAATAATTTCCAAATGTGACTTTGCAGAGAAATATAATTAATGGTTCTGTGGTGCTTCAAGAAACAGAGAAAAATAAGGATAAATTACTTTATTAAAAATAAAATCAGTTGCCCCCAAACCACAAACCAATATTCAAAATAAATTTATACTCAGTGAAACTCTGAGTATGATGTATTAATCCCTACATGGGAGGGCTGTACTATTGGATTATAATGGCACACATTTAAAAGATAAATTTTCAGTGGCTGTAGAAAACAAGCAGACACTTCAGAAGTACTGTTAAATTTCATCTTATCTGAAAAAGGCAGATGTTTACAGGGACAACATTGAAGATCAAAAGACTGGACAAGTTGTGTCTTGCAGAGACAGGAGCCATAAAGTGTCGTCAAGCAGATTGTTCGGCAGCTGTTCTGGCTATCACTGGCCTTTCTCAGAATAAAACTCCAAAAGAAAGGACTTGTTCCCTCTGGGAGAACATGAAGGTGGGCTTTTGAGGAGAAATTACCTGCTGAGAGGAATAAGTCTGCTGCTCTTCCCCACCGTAAGTCACAATTTTATGTGATACCAGAAGTTCCTGCACAAGAATCCCCCTTTTACAGGGCTTGGCACAACAGGCCCAAAAAAGATACTCTCTGGAGTTACTCATGTTATGTTCCTAACAATGTTTCTCTACAACAACAACAACAACAAAATCTGATCCCTGGGCCAGAGGCCACAATCCTGCGAATACACACATACATGTCTGCCCAAATGATTCTTAGGATAGAAGCTTTAGACTTCTGGATTTCAGTATCTGCAACATCAGGTGAAATTTTCCTTGAGTTGAGAATGGTATTGAGCCTATACGACAGCAAGGAATCTACCCAAAAGTCTACATTAAGAATTTAATTGTGCATAGATTTTTCCCACTCCTCTGAATAGGACAAATCTGTGTAACAATAGACAGCAGGCAAGAATTTCTATCAAATCATGAACCACTGTAGTCTTTTGTATGTATTCTTTTTAATTGTACTTACTTTATTTCCAGTGAGATTTCTACATCCATGGGTGTGTATTTGTTAATAGGAATAACATAGCTGTAATTTCCAGAGCTGAAAAAAGTTGCATTAATACACAAAGGATTTTGAGATAGACAGTATCTTTGCCAAAACATGGAAATTGCATTTAAATTTAAACAGAAAGAAATATAAAAAGGTATCAAAGGCTTCTGCATGCTAGAGGAAACAACAGTGAGCAGGAGCCAGCCAGGTAGCCAGGCCACATTAATGGTGTTTTATTCCACCACAGCATAATAAAACAATCCACCTACCTGCACTGCAGATTTTTACTACAATAGCGATTGTCAATGCTTTGCTGAGTTTCCAAAATCTGTATGGAACTGACTCTTGTATCAATCCCTAAAAATATTAAGAATAATGGCTTATTCTTGATTATTTCAGAAACCTTAGATAAGAGCATAATAAAACTGCAGTTAGTCTACTCCCTTGATTGCAACTACAAGACTTGCTGCAGGTCTAAATTAGCACTCAGTTAAAAGTCTCTGGTTGACTACCTTCATTCTGCCACATAAGATCCTTGTTCAGTTTGCAAGGACAAATATCCTGGGAACCTAACATTGTACCATTTTCTTTTGGGCAGATATTGAAGGCTACTTTGACGGCAACCCAAGTAGAACACAAATGAGTCAATATTCATTTTAATGTACTAGAAGCCATACTCATTCAAGTAACCATTAACTTGAAAAACCTTATCTTTGTTGAGACAAATAATATAGAATGCAACAAAACTTGTTTCTAATTCTCTGTGCAAGAAAACTATCCAACTTTAATGAATATTATAATTCCTTCATAAAATGTTGCCTTGAACTTGCAAGAACTTTTGGTTTTGCAAGAGTTTCGTAATATTCTACGTATAGATGATGAGCACAGCCATGATAATGTTGTTTTTCCCCTAGGCAGGTTAGCCCTGTTAGAGTTAGGCAGCAAGAACCAGGGTGCTAACACAGAAGTACAGCTTCTGCTTTCACAGCTGGCCTAGGAATCGCTGCACTGAGCTGCATCCTGAAAGCCTTTTTTCTTCTGGATACATCTACAGCATCCAATCGGGTCCAGAGTTAGAGAACCTGCAGCATCTCAGACTCCTAAACCAGACAATTTCAGTCTGCACTGTGGCAGCCCCTTAAACACAGGGGCTGAACAGATTTAATCCCTTTGAGCGGAACTAAGCTGATGCTGTCAATGGTTTGGGAAAGGCCTGGGTGATTTAAAATCATAGCATTATAGAAAATCCTGAGCTGGAAGGGACCGACAAGATCATGACATCCAACTCTTAGCCCTGCACAGGACACCATGTGTCTGAGAGTGCTGTCCAAATCCTTCCTGAACTCTGGCAGCCTTGGTGTCATGACCACTTCTCTGGGGAGCTTGTTCCAGTGCCTGACCAACTTTGGGGTGAAGAACCTTTTCTTAATATCCAGCCTAAACCTCCCCGACACAACTTCATACTGTTTCCTCGGGTCCTATCACTGATCACCAGAGCAAAGATATCAATGCCTGCCCCTCCGCCTCCCCTCAGGAGGAAGCTGTGTGTCACCAGGAGGTCTCCCCCCAGTGTCCTCTTGTCTAGGCTGAACACACCAAGTGATCTCAGCTTCTGCTCATACAGCTTCCCCTGCAGACCCTTCACCAAGTCTTACAATGTGGTGCAGAAAGCACAAGGAGGACCTGGTTCAGCAGGCCCAAGCCCTTCACATCACGCTGTGCACGCTGGTTTTGTGTTTCTGCTCCTCTGGTCTACAGCTTTGCAGAGAAACTTGATGAGTATAGGCTGACCTGTTCTCTGATTATAAAATCTCTGTGTGGTAGTATATACTTAAATTTCAGCCTGCAAATATCTGCAAGTGACAGAGGGAAATTGAGCATGTTCATCTCAGAGAACTAGCACAGGAGAACATTTTCCTATGACAGAGCATCTCATTACAACATGTAACATAGTGATGCCTCAGAGGATCTCATCTGAGATTTTTTTGCATGGGTGTGTGTACCCATGCAAAAAAAACCAGAAGGTGAATGATTTTTCTCAGATCAACCCACTGGGGCACATCCAGGCAATAAGTAGACCCTGTGTTCTATTCCTCACCTGCTTTAAGTGCACAGTCTAGATGTCTAAGCCTAGGTGTTTTATCATCCAAATACTGCCTAGTCTTTAATCAAATATTTATTCTAAAAAACAAGCCTTAAAACAGAGGATGCACATAAACCAAAAAGACACAAGGCATAATCCTGCTCATGCTGAATGAATGCCAGAGCATGCTGTTACAACATATGTAGCCAGCAGATACTCATCTTTACATAAAAGAATCAATATTTTCAGCCCAGACTGGCTCTGACAGCAGTGCACAGTCACTAAAAAGGGAACCTGAAATCAAGCCAAACTTCCTATGTCAAGGAACTTCATTTCATCTCCTCTGAAACAGGCAGTGTCAGGATCTGAAGGTAGAGATGGCCCCTTTCAGCAGCTGATATTTTAATCCCTTAGGTGAGAGGAGGCAAAACCCAAAACACTTCCTTCACACTGTATCATGAGTTTCCTGCACACAAATATCACACTCATATCCTTAAGCACAAGATTTTAGCCCCTGTCAAGGAAAATGCCACTTGTCATTTTACTGTATCTGAAGCAAAGCCTAAAAACTGTCTAGAGAGGGCAGTCAGAATGTCTATAAAAATCTAATGAAGATGTAAGAATAAACCAAAAATTACAGTGAATCACAGATTTCCTGTGGCTCACAGGAACTAGACTCACAAGTGCTAATTCTCTATAATGATGAGTTATAGCTGAAACTTCTCTAAATTCCAGAAGCAGAATTCCAAGCCTAAAAGTAGATCTTGAAAGTCATACAAGCAAACATTTTAACTTTTTTTTTCATTTAAATATAGGACTTACAGTCATTTCCAAGATCAGGTCTTCCACTGGGTTTTTTGACCGGATCTCTTTTGGATAACATGTCACTTTCGTTTCCTATGAAAGGATGAATGTACAAACATCCCCCAAATTAGTCTTGCACAGTTGCAACAGCAAAGTATGAATACAAAACCAGAATATATTTTGTTAATTATCTCTTGAATAAAGTCATGCATAACCACAAGAGAAATCTTTAAAATATAAAGCACCTCTATTCAGAGGAAGAAATACACAGTCAAAGTAAGTTCGCAGATAACAAGAAACAAGCTTTTAAAATCTTACAGGATATAGAAAACATTTCCAAAAAATAGCCTAATAGAAAAGACTTCATCACACACAGAGAACATCACCAATTTCTATAACAGAGAGCCAAAGCAAAAGTCAATATGCAGCCAAGTACTTCAGCACAAATCTGATCATAAAGCCACATCTTTCTTATTAGTGAGAAAATGACATTAGGAATTACAGGCATCTGGCATGCAAATATAGGCTAGGAGAACAACTTGAATGTGAGGTGTTAAGATACTGAGGACTGAACCATTACCTCAGAGAGAGGATGCATAACCAAATTTAAAAAGCTAATACAAGGCTCTAACAACACAATCACCATGTTCACTGATGTCACCTTTGTAACTTCAAACATGGAACTAGGCTGGGTAATATAAGCTGATGACTTCTTTTTTAAATTGTTATTCTATTAATTTTCTCAGCATTTCTCTAGAAAAGTGAAGTTTAAAGTTTTTTTGAATAATCATCATATAGTACAACTTGGGAAAGGCAAAAGGCCCTTTGACCCAATGGAAATGGGAAATTGGGAAATGGTTTAATGCTATTCCTGTGCTTCTACAAAAACTGCCAGCTAAGAATCTGTTCAGAGAGGTGTTACCAGTAAACTGGCACTGGGAAATGCCAATCTTGCCTAAACTAACGTGCTTCATCGAATACCATTTCTAGAATATCAAAATACTCCATTCCCATGTTTCCCAAAGGAAACTTTTTGATTCCAGAATGGCTGTTTAGAATAGAAATAACTGTTTCATGATAGGAAGGAAGGATGAAAACGCATTATTACTGATACTGAAACAAGACACCTGGATTGACTTTATTGTTTTCTTATTCATTCCAGGTTTGGATTTCATTTCAGTACTGGGAAGTAAGAAAATCCAGATTTTTCTCATGCTAGTAAGTGACCAAGAGCATGGAGAAACATTAACAACTGGTATCCAAGGGCCCAGAAGCAATGTAATACAAAATCCTCTTTGGGATTTTAATCTGTTATGTGTTTTTTATGAACCTCTCATACTGCTGCCAGCTGTTCCTTGAATCCATTTTCTATTTACTAGCTCATCATTCAGATCTACAGGTTCTGCCAGCTTTGGTGGTAATTGCAGCACTTAGTAGTCATCTGCTGTCCCATTTTTTTATATGGTTCCACACACCTAGAAAAATGGCTACTGAACACATGCAATCACTTATACATGTGCAATCATCTCGGGACAGATCTAATAAAAGCCTGTTCATTCTCTCATTCCTCCCTTTAATTTACAAACTAATTGTCACAGCTTCATTTTCTCCTGATTTCTCTTAATAGTTCAGATATGCTAGCAATGCATTAAACACTGTAATTTTGTATTTTCTTTAACAGAGAACTGTTCTGTAGAAAATCTATATCCCCTAGTAGAGGTAAAAGGTTGCTCTATGTAGATAAAATAGTTCAGTCCATGCAAGTGTTGGCAGGAATATTTATTAAAAACTTGGAATTACTGAACACTTAAAACTGATTCTTTTGCAGATGATGGAAGAAAGTATTAAGCAGTATCAGAATTTTGTATAAAAACCAGGATAAAGACAGATTTACTTCACTTAGATTTCAACTATTTAAATGGAGTCAGTAACCAGTACAGAAATTTATTTTCACTTGCATTTTTACTCATCATAAAATTACCATTTCATTGTCTTTTAAGCTGTCACAATCTAAATTTGGAATACAAGGTGCCAATTGAGAACACCGAGAACTACCATAAAGCACCACAGCAACCTTCAATAAATTGTAAATAAAATTCCACTCTTTCACATATAGTAACACTGAGAGCTTTCTTAAAGGCCCATATGGGGTGTGAAGATCCAATTCAATAACAAATATAGAACTACAAGCATGATAAGAATGTAATGAGGAAAACCATTATCTTCAGATGAGATTAAGAAAAACTCATACAATAAACGTGGTATCCTTTTTTTTTTCCCCCCCAAACACTCTATGGTTTTAATTCAAGTGAGTTGTAATATTCTGCAAGCAGTGTGGGAAAAATCTGCTGATGATTTCTCATGATAGTGGTACTTTACTATGAATCTGTTAACTACCCTCTGAAGGCAATAAAGTGAATGCATGAGGCTGACCAAAATCCAGCAGGAGCCCTCACCAACCTTTTATTGTGAGGGGAGAGACACAGGGGAGAAACAACAACGCAAGAGGAAGTAAGGACAGCTCCTGGTTATTGGGGAGTGCCTGACATTAAGGGGAGAGCAATGAGTACTAATGGCGTGGAAGCAGAGAGCAGAAAAGGCCCAAATGCTGAAGGGTATTCACATTCCTCAGTTCCACTGACTGAAATCAATGGAAGTTCAAAAGCCTAAATCCTCCAGAGAAATCAGATAAAAAAAAGTACGAGGAAAAAAGGCCACATTAAGCTAGACAACATAAAGATTTGCTGAGTTTTTGTTTAATAAATTTTCTCTTGCTTATGAATGCTTTTGTTTCTACTTGAACTTTCCTAACAGCCTTTTCATCAACGAATCTGGGATGCAAAGGATTAGGAGCTACAACGAATGCACTCCGTAGTAGTCTGCACCCACCAAATTCAGGTACTGCACTGTGGAACAGCAAAAGGTCTGTACTAATTCCTAAATTACTATTTAATTCAATTGCAATTTCAAACAGTTCTACCTTTCCATGGATCAGACTAATCGGCTGATTCTAAAGTATCCATTTTTTATCTTGATTATTCCCCACATTTAACTCTTAGCTTTTTGTTCTGAAAACATTTTCCTTTTCATTTATCTTGGCTGCAGTTACATTAAACAGCTTGTTGGTTTTCCTTCTGTTTGGATTTCATATTGACATTGTTACCTTCCATCTGGGGATATATTCAGGTTCATTAAACTCATGCAGAACTGAAATCTTTCACTAGCTTTGTACTCTGCTGATTTTTCACTCTCGGATCCACAGTTAATGCTATTTGGAGCATAAGACCTTGAGAAGGTAATGCTTTGTGTTTATTCTTATCTTCTCTTTCCACCTAATATCAGAAGCAGCCAGCTGGGGACAGAGGGTTTTCATATTTCATTTTCATCCATCTACAGTTCTCTCATTTATAAATGAGATTAATGTCTTTTTAATTAATCAACACTCTTTCAGGCTTCAGAGCAATACAAATCACTCAGGTATGACCTCTTGAAAGCACTGTATTGGGCTATATCTGCCACAGGGCTTACTGCAGCACTATTCACAAGAATCACAAGGACCACTTACATACAGCTTGTCTGCAGAGTAAAGAATGGCCAGTGGGTGAGTCCCACTGAAACAGGTCATGCTGAGAGTGCCACAGCAACTGGTAATGCCTGCCCCGGCAGACATTTGTACTTCAGAGGCTGAACTGCATCCATCCCCAGTTTCACCTCACTTTGTCAGCTGTGGTGCAAGAATTGTTCCCAAAGCCAAGACAGGAAGAGTATGAATGCTGGTTTAGTAATATTAACACTTGCTTCCAGACACTGACAATGTTAAGGACTGGGAAAGAGGAATACAGATTCCCACAACTTATGCAAACCTTTATGCATTAACCCCTTCTTATAAATATTATGAAAGTTGTAAACAATACATCTTCTCATACACTACACATACAACATCTGGCAGAAAATATCAGTAAAGAATTCATTGCAGTGGAAGTATTTTGTTTTATAGAGCTCTGCCTTAAAATAATACTACTCAAAACCCCTGCCTGAACAATCAGAGTTTGAAGTGTAAGTTTTATGCTTTCAGGCAGTTGGAATTCTATCTCTGCCCATAGAAAAGATGTAGTATCACCCCATTGTGACACAATTCAGTTTTTTGGGTTTTTTTACACCTGTTATTTCATTCTCTACTACCCCAAATCAACTCCCATCCAACTGTAGCCAAAGGTTAATTAAAGGGATTAGTGACTTTCCAGTTCACATCAAATATTTACCAAGAATGACCAGGAAGAACAGTGACACCTGACAAAACATCTTAGGGCCCCAAATTCTTAAGGGTAACCAGGCGAGATTTTTCAAAAACATGTAGACTGTAGTGATGATTAGTTATATCAAGGATCAAGGTTTTTTAAATCCTCTGGACCAAGCTCTTTTGTAGAAAGCTAACTACCTTTAAAGATTCTTGCCCCTTCCCCCACACTTTCCATACAGTCTCTATTCAAATAGTAAATAATAGAAACTAATTTTTCAACTTACGCCTCTCCTTTGCATTGTTTTTTTCATAACTTAGAGATTTGACTTTTGGTTGATGAATTGGACAACAATAGACCTTGTCACACGGCAAAATGTCACAGAAATTCACTTCAGGGATCCTGCTGATAGGTTCTGTGCTCTGAGAAGTCGTGCTTTCCCTCTGCAATGCTAAAGCGAAAAAAAAAAAAAAACAAAACAAAACATAATTCTCAGCAATGCTGTGTACTGGCATTTTATAATAGCCCGTTATGTGTATGCAGATCAGCAGAGATACAATACCTGCTGTGGTGGTAGAGGGAGAGACTAGAACAGAACTTGAGGTGCTGCTGATGAAGAAAAACAATTCATTAAAAAATGGATGTTAGAGTTGAGGACCAAAACAAATTGATCCACAATCTATTGCTAATTCTACTAATTTGAATTCACTAATGGTAATATGACTACTTGCCTGTAAACTGGATGTTTTTCAAAACGACTGTCATGAATGCTAAGCAAATATAGGCTCCATATTGTCAAAGCACTGTAGAAAGAGAATTATTCTGTAGATTTAAATCCATCTTTTATGCAACACAATATGACTTGACAGCACCGTGTCCAAATGTAGTCATGCAAGTGTTAACTATCTGATCACTTTCCCTTTAGTGGGAAAAATCAGATACTTGTATACAGTATTGTGTTCATATACTTGTATTCAACACAAAATACGGCCAGTTCCCAACCTAAATAGAATCACAACACCAGCTCAAAGCACTCAGTTCACAAAGAGATTGCAAGCCACAGATTTTTGGCCTGGAAACAGAAAATGGCAGTCTCAGAAGTCCAGAGCATACTTTCCTTTCCACAAGTTCAATGTCACAAGTTAAACTTTTAGTCACATACTTGCCCACCACAATGGGATCGAGTTCAGCTTCATTTCACCCAACAGAATCACTCTGTACATCAGAAATTGTACTTAGGCACAGAATGATTGGATAAAACACAGAGAGTCCAGTTTTGTACCCGTAGTATAAGCCACTGAGGTACAGTCAAGTTGCACCATACATTGTGACACGGAGAGAGATCAGCTGTGTGTCCATCAGCTGAGTACCTCACTTCTATACAATGGTTTCAACTTTACAATATTACCAGAGACAGTCATTGTTAATTTTAATACATTATGTTCTTCAAGTAGGAAGGGAAAAGAAGGAAAAAAGGTGCTATATTCTTTCAGATAAGTAGAGGAAGGGAGAAACGAGTTAAATTGTTGTTAATTGTTACCATAGTGCCATAATAGCAAGCAAAGCTATTATAGTCACCCGGAAAATCTTCATGGAGCAAGATTCTTTGGTCTTTGACAAACAAACCTAGTGGGAAAAAAAAGTTTGGTTAATTCAAGTGGCACATATCTAAGCTACTACCAGTAGATTTAGAAATACTACACTAGGCTGACTTTACATCACCCTTGTTTCTTTCATGGTCACCCTTATATCGAGGTCAACATCTACAGAGGAAAAACTCGGTAATTAAAGGGTCCCTAAGACTGTGAGTGCACCGTGCACTGTTGATAGTGTGGGGACACAAACATTACAGAGGACAAAAGGATAGCTAAAAATAACAGCTCCTTGTCCTTTCTTCCTGCCATTTTTCATACTTTTGAAGTATTTCAAGATCAAATTAAGAACCCAGTAAGTGGCCAGAACTAAAAGCTCAGCAGCTTTCAGTATGTGTTCAGACCATGTTAAAGCAAGACCGGTATAAATACAGAAGAAAGGCACTTTCCAAACAAGTAGGATGATCTTAAATGATGGAGCATTTGACTGTCATTATGATACAAAGAATATTTGACCTATTATATTCTCTTGCTCTTTGTCACTGGCAGAAGCAAGGTAGGCAAATGAGCATTGGTTCATCTTAAAGAATGGGGCAGCCTAGGAAGACTGTCTTGAAAAAGGTCAGCATATGTATTTCCTCACTCATATAATCCCTGTGAAAAGGGGTATCCCACTTTCTATACCACAATACAAGCAAGAGAAAGTGAAAGCAAATCACAGTGAACGACTCAGACAAGGATTTAATTTCACTCACCTTCCTGGATTTTAGCGGGACTGATTTTATTGATGGCAAAAGACTATTAGCTCGACTATACCTGCTGTAAGAGACAAGATCTCTTTAACATTCAAATGCTTCAGCAACTAATTAATGAAGAAAAAACTTTTTCTAATGTGTTAATGTCATCTTGCTTTTGCAATTCTAACATTTACACAGGGGAAGGCAAAAGTGTTGGCAGATTCATTTTCAAGGACAAAGGTCTCCAGTTAACTCATTCAGGTGAATGCTCTTAAATGTTACATTTGATCTGAAAGCAAACTTGGGGAAATGGCTTAGAAACAAGAAATGCTTTCACTTCCACTGAAGCACCAATTTCTTTCAAGATTCCTTCTTGCAGAAGAAGCTCTGCAGATTTGACTTAGAAGCAATTTCCAAGTTCCAGAGCTGTAACTGGACATAATCTACCCTTGCTTTATGCAACAGAAGCAATTACAAAGATTACTGCAATTTAACAGCCATTTCAAATACTAATTTTAGTGAGGCAAAAAAAATATGAGAAATTTGGAGTGTTTTGCACAAATTAAATGCTGGAAATTAGCTGAACTCTACTGTCAAGAAAAATCCGTTTTCACTTCTATCACAGAGATCACTTTAACAATTTTTGTGACAACTATTTGAGAATATCCCAGCCAGAGGTACCTGACTTTGCTCTCCTCACTGACTGTTGACTTTAAACTGCTCATCCGTTTCAGCCTGGCCAGTTTCCTATTCCACTGTTCCAGTTCTTCTATTCTGACTTCAAGATTGTTTGTTAGTTTACAAAGCTGCTTTACAGCACCAACATTCTCCATAAAGATCTGATCCTGAGAAGAAAACAACGACAAAAGTAGATACAGAGTAGATCCATAGCAGATCCATAGCATATTCATCAATCAGATGTAACAAGCAGAAACAAGTGCAGAATTAAACTATAAAAACACAAGTTATCTCATTGTAAATGGGATGCACGTATGACTATAAAACCGTTTCGCTAGACATTTAATTTGCAGTAAACTGAAAATGAGGACTTGTAGGAAAATTTGAAGAAGCTAAAGAGATTTTTACACCAAGAATTTAAACTGCATTTTACCTTCATACTGTGTTGAAACCTTAACACTGTTCCAACAGGCATCTACTATTTGATCTTCAGTGCTGCAGCTGAACATAGATTTGAGAATCACTTAGCAAAATGTACATCCAACCATCTACCTACAGGCATTAGGTAGGCTCAGACAAGCCAGAGTTTCTATCCATGTTGTACACATAATGTTAATCACACAGAGATAAGTGAGATGGGTTAAAAACCAAAGCAGAAGTCAAGCTGTGATTGCGTAATATTTTGCTCTCCCCTTCCGCCTCTCCAGTCTCTTACAGGAGTCTTGTAGTTTCTAATAACATAATCATCTCTGCAACTAAAATAGTTCAGACACCCTCCATTTACTCCTTCTGGATACTTTACCAAGGAAAAGCCTCCTATTCTACCCCTGCTTATCATCTAGGTATCAATCTGCTGCTGGAGAAGCCCTCAGTATACCATCTGGGTAGTAATTTATCCATTTCTGAGACAAAAAGGGTTACTGATCCATTGCAGGAGCATAGTAGCAGACTACTTTGCTGTGTTTGAAAGAATGGCTTCCTCATACTAATGTACAACCAGACTCATGCCATTGGATGAAGCTATTACTGCAGTTAATGTTGCTAAGTGTTTCAGTCTAAGCAAGTTATGCAAGAAGTAAGGTAAAAGTAGTTTTGCCTTTCACATTGTAAAAGCCACGCACACCTTTCTTTCAAAGGTGACTGCATTCCACAAAACCAGACAGCATTTTGTGTAATCAGAAACAGAGCACATTACCAGTGGAAAGTCACAAGCTCCCCTACTGCCAGAAGACCAACAGCCTATTTAAATAAAACGTGACTTCAAAAATCTCTTGTGCCTAGAACTGTGAAATCACTTATATGGTCACTTGCCCTCATATCAATGACATGTAGCAGCTGCCCTTTCCATTGTCTTCAAATCAAGCATGAATCGCTTCTAGGTGGCTTCAACTAGCTGAGAAAATGGCTCTTCTGGCGAAATGAAGGAATACTCTATTTGGGGGGAAAAACTGATCAGAGTTTTACTGCCCCTCCAGTGACAAAGTATTGGGCACAGTGTGACTGAGAAAAAAAGAAAGATTCTGTCACAAAAAACCAAATTTCACATAGTTGAGACATTTCTCTAGAAAGTAGTAGAGTCTGGTTCAAATGTGTAACGCAATCAATTAATTTTACTGAGTTCAACAGCTCCAGACAACTAACTGACAAAGAGACACAACACCAGCCAACACCCCACTTATCTGGAAACAAACTTGGAATATAAGATAACAAAGTTCAAGGCCTCATCACTTGCCGAACTGAAAGAAAATATATGAAGCACTATCCATTTACTATTTAAGGTGCTGAGCTATTCTGGAGCTGGGAGCTCAGGAATTTAAATCAGATGTTCCACCTGGACAGGAGATGTTCCAAATCTCTGAATTCAATATACATCTTAACCTGTTAGACAGAGATCTCTCCTGCTCCTGTCACCCCAAAGGTCATGGAATTGACATGCATATGCTCTGCCACAGGTGTTAGGAAAAAGAGGAGAAAGCACAGATTTACCGGACCATATTAAAACACCAAAGTGTTCATGAAGTAATCCCAGATCCAGATCTAGACATGCAGTCAAGAAAATGCTAAGCAGCAAATAAGCCGTTGCTGTAACAATCCATTCCTGCTTGGGCCACATACACAGCAGAATCACAGCCTGCAGGCATGAAGTAGAAAGTAGGCATTCTCCATTCATAGGTCACATCCCTGGAAGATATCCTGGCAAGCACTCTCCAGAGACCCAAGGTGCAGAGAAGAAAGGGAACATGACGGGCCCAAAAGGCAGAGGTGTGAAGCACTGTTAGAGACGGTATTTTGTGTGATGTTTCAGCAAGAAAGAGATATGAACCTAAAGCTCAATTCTCCAACATAAACTTCTGTCAGACAAAAAAAACAACTACCCCAAAGCAATTTTGGGGGCGTTCAAAAATGCAAATGATGCTACACAGGTCATACAACATAATAGGAAGGCCTAAAGGGCAAAACTAACCTGGAGTCACCACCTACCACCACTGCTCCTCTACTAGCATTTAGAAATCAGCTACAGGCTAGAAGCCTGACCAAATAGAGCAAATTTTCTAAAAGTCTCCTTTTCAACAGTATCTCCAGAAGTGCTCTTTCCACAGCTTTATTAAAGGTATCTAATTCATACTTCTTTTATGTGGAATACAACCTAGAAGATTTAACCTATGAATTTAAATTATTTATAGCCTATCAAAAGATGACAAGTGAAACACAGTAATTTTATAGATATTTTCTCCAAGTTTGGTGGTGTAAACTTGCGTTTTCTATAGAATAATGAAAGAATGCATTATGATAATGAATGCAGGATTGTGTTCATGATATCATCCAGACAAGATAAGGTCACCTATCTCTAAAACCTCCCTCTTCTCATTATCAGCTTCAAGTGGAAAAAATCTGGGGAGCCATCTTTGGCATGCAGCAAAACAGTGCTCAGCAGAGGAGCTGCTCTGAGACAAGTGCTGTCTGCAGTCTTGTGTGACTGGACTCGGTGACTGACAGTCCCTTGCAGTCCTGTTTCTACAGGAAAAGGAGGGGAGGAGAGCACCTAGGCATTGTTTCCAACCTATGAGCATGGTAACTATCTTGTATGCCATTTCGTAGCATATGATTTTGAACCTATAAAAAGCATTTCAGATTGCCCAAAAAAACCCCTTCACACAGAGCTAGCACTTGGATTTGGTATGTAGAGGTTATATCAGGATTAGAGTAAGGAAGTTTTTATTTAACAAATTGAATGCCATCATTGCTTAATTCACCTCTGGAACACTTAATTAACTGAACACTTAAACACAGAAGAATGATTTGGAGTCCTACTTGTTGAAGCAAAGCTATGAAATCACTATCCACTTTTATTCAGAAAAATTAGGGTTTTTTCTTTTTAACTGTATTTTTATGTAGTATTGTAATCAGTTTTTAATAAAGATACTTCTTGTCATTAAAAGATCCAGCCCTTTACTAACAGCTGGTGGTTCAGTTTTTCGTGGTCATTCGCCGAACGCCATTTCTGTAACGCATGTGGGGGGCTACAGCTTTGTACGGGGCACAGCATCTGTTCGTAGCTCCCCACATGAAAGAACAGTCTAAATACGCACCCCCACTTTCTCCCTCAAGACCATACCTTGTCAACCATGAGGAAGTTTTCTATTTTTTCTCCATCATGACAAGCAACATCTCCAACTTCTCTAACAGCTTCAGGTAAAAGCCCCTTCACTTCCTGGGCTATTATTCCTGTTTGCAACGTAACGATAACTAATGTCAGGAAACACATTGGCATACCCACTGACTGTTCTTAAAACTACAGGCAGAGCAAAAAATTATCTAGAATTTCTCTGTGGTACAAAAATCCAGTATTTCAGGGTTTTTTCTCCATTTCACAGAGAAAAACCAGAAACCTTTAGAATTCTCATTTCTCTGCAGTAAGAACCAAATTGTTTGTAAGCACATACTTCATTCTCATTAAACTTCTGGAAAATAAACAACCCATCTTTAAGAATTGAAACAGAAGTTGTAAAATTACAAGCAATACCTAATTTTGGCATTTTTATACCACAAGAGGTACACAGCAAAGTGTGCAATTGCAGTAACCTAAAAAACGAGGATGAAATAGCAGGATGTTAAAAGGCACTATGGCACAATAAATATCAGTAGATGTTAATGAAAAATGAGAACAGAGCAGACTTAATACCTGTTTCATGGGTATCTTTTATTCCCATAACAGATGCAAATTCAGGCTTGTAGTCATATTCCACCAGCCTCATTTGCGTTATTCTTCTCAACTGCTCATTTGTATCGACCTAGTTGGAAAAATACCAAGATTTACATGTTGAAACACTAAGCATGGCATCTAGGACACCACTGAGAGAGCAACTAGCCTGGCACAGTCATTTGGCCAGTCATCACACTGAAAAATATAGACAGTCTTACCATTCCCCACTATCAGAGTGCTATTTGTATTTGTACTGCCAGTTACCCTTCAGTTTGACAACTTCCAGCTTCTACAGAGAGCCTTCTCCAAAGTCTATAGGTGATGGTTCTACAGAGCACAGTGGTACACCTGGTTTCTTTAGGCCAGACAGGATATAGAAGCTGCTTCACGTGTCAGAACAGTGACCCACACATGCGCCACGGTGCAAACATAAATGCCCTAAATACTGCATGGCCCTCACCTCCCGGATATTCTGTTTTGCTCGGCTGTCAGATGGGTGCATGACTCTGCCCATAACTTTCGCGTTTCCGTAGACAACCAGTGCTTCGTCTGGTGCATCTGTGTTAATTCCTACTCGACCATGATACACTGTCGTCTCTGGAACATGTCCTCGCTGCCACAGTACATCACTGTCATTCTCAAACTGCCCTGGGTTAGATGCCTGGAAGAAAAATTTTTGTTTAAAGATACAGAATAGCATAGATGCACTACTGTTTATTCTACTAGATATTCGGGGAAAATGAAAAGCCAAATCTTAAATATTGAAGTTGTATTCAACATACTAACAGAAAAAACAAGAGTGGAGTCACTTCTGAGTGTTTCTCCTCACACAGCACTGGCCTCGTTGCTTTTTTTCCTTGAATTCTACTTTATTAGCACCTTAAGCTAAACTGGCAGTGTCCAAAGCTTTACAAATTTTAACTTTGACATTATACCACATAGCCATTCTTTATCTACCACTAAATTTTAGCTGAGACTGGAAATCAGAAAAGAGAAAATGAGGCAGAGATTAAACACATGTGACTCATAAAATCCTCTGTAATGTTTTAAATCAACTCATATTAGAAATTTCATGTCAAGGAAACAGAGTCTTTTAAAGAACAGCAATAAAACAACAGAATGTGTACAATGAGAAAAGGCATTTGATTTCAACAGTTCATTTTGGGGTGGATTGTTGTTTTGGGGGGTTTTTTTAACTTTGAATTCAGGCCAAAGTACAATCATGATAAAAAGAAGCCAGGCTTTCACAAGGCTTTGTCAGCTACAAGGCCCAGCACTGTGTACTCACCACTGTTTGTTACAATTAGAGCATGATCTGATATGCCTGACAACCACTACTCAGCTGGTAGCTTTGTTGTGTTTGAGTGTGTGACAGGCCAGAAGTCAAGCTGCTTTTTCTCGCAGTGCATTTGGACGGCTTTGCCACTTTAAGGTAGCCAGTGGCTGACTCACTTTACCCTGCCATTGAAGCCCTCTTAGACATCTAAAAAATGACCTTTTTTTCCCTTTCTATCTTTCCTGTTGATATTTTCACTACTTCAGACCAGAGCCTCTTGATCTTTCTGCCTTACTGCCTTCTTTTTCCTTTGTCTGAAAGAGTGGTCAGGTTTGCAAAATCTCGTTCCATGAATTTCTGTTCAAGAACTGTCTCACATACATTGAAGGAGCCCTCTTCATTGAAATGTCAAAAGAATCTAATATTAAAAATAATAGGAAAATGTAAATTTCTAAATCTTACATAAAAAATACATATCTTGTAACAAGTATAACACAAATGTTAAAATTCAACAGCTTCCCCAAATTATTTATAAAACAGTTTTGAATCAATGATGTGATACCTGTAACACTGTTAGATGCAGAAAGATAAATTCAGATGAAAACAGGATTGTGGAAATTAATGGACAAATAAAGGAAAATAACTATATAATACATGCAGGAATGATGAAAACACAGCGCTTCAGCATCCTGAAGCAAAAAAGCCTACAGCAGCAGCCAGGATAAAACTTCTCAGCAGGGCAGAAGACTGATGAACTCCACACATTGCTTTCAAAGCCTTTTCACAGCTCCACCCAGAAAGGAGCTCTGGGCCATAATGCCCTCCAAAAACCTAACTATGACTGCAGGAAGAGGGTTTATGGCACAAGAGGACACACAGATGAAAAAGGAGCCAGGACTGAAACCATCTGAAAGCCCTCATCTTCCTTTGGAAACCCCTGAGCAACACCCCATGTGCTGGAGATTTGCCCTTTTGCTCTCTCCAAACCCAAATGCTAAACCAGACCATAGTGGTAAGCCCAGGCAGATGATGGGCTGCCAAAAAGGACCCAAGCAATGGCCTGCAAAAATGATGCCAGGGCTAAAAGCTTTTGAAAGCCCTCGACTTTCTTTAGAAGCCTCTTCCCAGCTCCACTTAATACACCAGAGCTCTTGGCCTTACTTGACTCCAAACCAAAATGCTAAGCCTATTCCTCTCCATAAGCCAAGGGCTAGAAAGAGTCCATGCAAACAAGAAGTAGCTCCTCAGCTGACCCACACAAAAAAGTTCAGTGGACTGCAATCTTCCAGAGGCCCTCTTCATCTTTTGTGGCCCCACCACATGGCACCTACATATTTTCCATCATTCTAAGCCGTAAACATAATACGCTTCTAGAAATAACTGTAACTTCAGACTATGCCCAGTTCAAACATTAGCCACCACCTACTGATCACATGAAAAAGCGGCCAGGACTGAAAGCTTTCAGCAGCCCCCACCTTTCCTTGGCAGTCCCCTTGCAATCCCCCTCATGCTGGGGCTCTGTGTTTTCTCTCTCTCCTAACCCTAATTCTCTATAGCTCTTGTTACACTACAGATCTGTGTTTTTTCTCTTTTCTGAGTCTAACCGTAGACTAATGCTGAGTACTAAAAGAAAAATGTTCTGTGAATCAGGGAACTGAAAAGTAACAGTTAAGAGGAAAAGAGATTATTCTTCCTTTTTCTAATTTAAAACCTATATTACTACCACCAAACTGAGAGGTGGGACACTCCGGAAACACACTGGAAAGGCGAAGCTATGGGTGTTAATCTTCCTAGAGCTGCTTGACCTTCTTTCCTTACTTTTTTTCCCTTCTCATCCTCCTTGGAAAATGAAGACTCCAGCTAATTAAAGCATTTACAAAATTCCTGGCATGTGAACTAATTTGTTTCACCTCAAATGAAAAAAGAATCTGGAAAAAATCAATATATCTTGTATTGGAACTCATAACAAGCTTTCTTTTTAAATCCTTCTATAGTTCTACTTTTAACATTTTTAATTTCTGATAATTAAAAGATAACATGCAACATGCAATACTCATACATACTCATACAACATTCAATTAGTAGTAGTTTTCTTCCTCAATCTTTTTGACTCTGTGGTAATTTTTATGCCCGAGAATGATGACCCCTCAATCTCCTGTGAATATCAAAACTGTAAATACTTCTACATGAAAGTAATCCAAATTTATACCTACCCTCACAATGATCTTTTCAGAGACACTTGCAGATAGTAAGTAGAACTGGTCCTGAGAGACAGCATACAGTCCAACTACCAGCATGAAGTATCTAATTTGAAATTGATTTAATCAAGACAATAATTGAAGTAGTTCCTTCTCACAGAAAAAAGTGTTTGAAATACAGTTGTTATTATTGATACATAAAAAGACAATATTTTTAAATGTATTTCTTACAATAGAAAAGAAAAAGTATTTTCTTCACTCTTAAGAAATACACTCTTACGAACCCCACAATCACTGCAAATTTACAAAGAATACAATAATTTTGACAAATTTAAGTAATGAAGCCTCTAAGATGAAAACCTTTCCTGCCCCAGAAGAAAATTATCATTATTTTGCCTTTTTTGGCTTCCTGATTTTGTCAGCCAGTATTCTGGCTATGATTTCCTGAAACTATTTCTAACCATGAGGATGAAGTTTGGGGTGTTTTATTCTCATATCATTCTGTGACTGTAGAGGAAGAGGCTTTTAAGCACATACCAAGTATTACAGAATTTGAAAAAATAACACAGATTTGATAGCAGAGATTTTCACAAACATTAGCTGCATTCTCAAGTAGACCTTTTTTCTACTTCTAACACAGAGGCCAACTAGCTACAGCAATACCTCTGATCAGGATTAGGTTTCCCCTTTTTTCTCATATTATTTGCTGTTGTTTCACTGAAATGCAGCCTTCCCAGTGTTACTTTAGTTATCTGGTCCCCCGGCAGATCAACTCTAAAACAGAAAAGGAAACAAGATCAGGGAAATAAGTATTTGGAGATCTATCTGCTCAAACCAGATTTCCGCAAACTCATTAAAACCGTCCTGAGAAAAACTGTCAATTAATAAAACAGAGGAACCCCAGTAAAAATGCAGTAACCCTGGTTTCTAAAAATGTATAAAAACAGTGACTACATCAAGGAGGTAAACAGGATAAAGCACCAGCAGTAGGAAACTGTTCTTAGTAATAAGTCTTATGTTTCTTGGTCTGTTTGTACACAGTTTTGAATATAATAAAACTGTATGTGTTCCATATGACGGTTATTTGCTTCTTGACAGGAATAGTAACTGCTTGCTTATTACTGGGCCTAAATTTCCACATTAAAATTAATAGATCTTACTGTTTGTCCTTCTTTTCATCTGCACCTAATTTGCATTCCTGGAAATACACAGTAGACACCTATGTCTCAAATATATAGTGGTAGTCCTCCAGTAAGTGATAAATAATACAAATAAAGAGTCTGTATAGATAAAATTACAGTTCACCAAACAGTCACACATAAAATAATTTACCTACACACAGAATCTATTTGTCAGTACACAAAAGGAAGAAAAATGTCATGAGAGAGGCAGTTTAGTGAAAACTAAGCTCTTCTTCCAAGCTCCAAGTTCAGTTTAGGTGATAATAAAGTGCAGCCTTTATCCCAGCACTGTCTCGTCTAACTTGACACTGTCTTCTCTCTTTGTGTTATAAGTCTTATTTAATTATTTATAGAGAACAGAGCCGCTCCAACAGGAGAAACTTATGCCAGAAGAATAAACACTGATTCTGCCAGTGAGTTAAATGCTCAAGAATGGCAGAGTTCCAGAAAGATGCTGCATGTATGTTTCTAGCAGAGGCACTCCCCCTTAAAAAGCACTGCAAATGTATCTCACGCCCATATACAACAGGGACATTCTGACATTTTTTAAGATTGGAAATGCATCTGCCATACAGCTGTAAGCCGCATAAAAGAGTGTTTCCAGCTGAATATAAATATTTTGGATAGACATATTTAACACATCTGTAAAGCTGCTGAAAATTTTCCTTAATGAAGTGTGACCAGATATATATTACTACTGCGATTCCGTGTCTGCATCCACAAAGAAATCTGGCTAAAAATCAGAAAACTGGCTTAGAGCTACTGTAAGTTTTCAAGAAACAACTACTTCATATTTCAAACCAATCACACATATTGAAATAAAATGGAATCATTTTCTCAAAATTCATACTTAACGGGATGAAAAGTTTTTTTGCTTCGATCTGATTGAGACTGTTCAATAGCAATTGTTTGATTTGGAGCTTCCACCTATAAAAAAAAATAATTTTCAAAAATGACAAGAAGATTAGATTTTCAAACACATAAAAATTGAAATAGAAACTAATAGTTAAATTGTGCCTAAAACAGTGAAACTGCACTCATTTCTAGGTACGACATAGAAATTAATAGAGGAACTGAGGCCTGATCAATTGATAATTGACATCTACTCTGAAGACCCAAGCCTTTCTGTAGATGTAATTTGAAAGGGAAAAAAAAAACAAGTAAGTGCATTAATTTACGAAAGAAAATATGCTTTCTGAATCCAGACTGTTATTGGCTTATTCCATTCCACAGATATTCAACATAAGAACTCAACTTACATAAGGTAGTTACATGTTCTTGGTCAAAAAATTCCTAAGAAAACAGTTCACTTCAATTATTTACATCATTATATGGATAATTAAAAGTAATAATCTCAAAGAGGAGACACACTTGCCTTAATTCCATAAGCTTTCAAGTAAAACTTTTCTATTGGTTTCCTCCCCTGCTGAGTTTTGACATATTTCGGATGTCCAGTGATTCTAATATGAACTGTGATTTGGAAATGATTCTTCTTTTGGCACACAAAGGCATCATCCGCTGTTGAAAAACTAAATCCTTTATCTGTGACAATGTGATATCCTACTGCAGGTCTACAAAAACAAGGAGAAGGAATAGCAACTTTAAGTACTGACATACATGAGTGACATTTTGAGTTCCTATTTTTTTAATGTGGTCCAAAAATCCATCTGATTTTTAGCAACAAAACTGGACCAAAAATACATCCTTACAATCACCAATTCTACCAGTATTTTCTTCTTAACCTGTCAAAGGTGTAAAAATGAAAATGCTTATAAAATGTCCTCTAATTCTAGTCTGAAAATGCAATGTTTGGAAACCAGAGGTTGAGAGGCTTACATAATCCTCACTTACAAATCTGATATAAAGGAATTCTGTGCACCTAAGAGCACAAACCAACCTTTTAGTGTATTCAATCATTCATTATAACACTGCTATAAACAGCAGTCTGCAGCTAGCGCTGCAGACAACAATGAGCTAATGAGCGAGCAAGACTCCCCACTTTGTTCACAAATTCCCACACCAAGTGTTTCTGCAGAAGCTACTGGGATCCAAAAAAGGCTTTACTTAAGCTAAAAGAAAAGCTATTGGTAGCAATGCTCTGGCCTGACTACAGAATTCTCCTTCATATGCTGTCCTTCCTACTCCAGCTAAAGCAACTCTATTTCATTTCTTCAAAGGGCAATTTCTCACCCAAAGAGCAAGAGTATTTTGTTTCTATGACTCGCAGTAAACAAGTAAAGGTATCAAAAGATCTTTCTATTAGAGACGGTGAACTCACCATCCCAACAATGTTTCCATTCCTCTGATTTAAGGGATGGATAATTTTGAAATAACAGAATTACGTGGCAAGGTTCTCTTACATAGAAATTTGCTTTTCTTGTTAATGAAAGTTTGATAACGATGATCTTGAAGGATGCTACTGAGAACCTCTCATTAACACAATTACTGAAGATGGCTTTTCATAACTCTTCCATTACTAGTTGGAAAAGTCAAAATGTACAGACTTCTTAGGACATATACAGACTTTAATATCTTTTTATAAGTTATGAACAGAAGTCCCCTTTCAACTAACTATTGATTATCTGGGACAGGGAATAAAGAGAAAACTACTTTGTAACTACTTCAAAAGTACTAAGTCATGTGTTACTTCATATTTAAAATTATAATGAAGGTTCTACCATCTCCTCAAACCATCATTATTAAAGAAGTAAAACTTCTTCAGTTTCTTCCTACAGTGGGTAATTTTTTTTATTTATGTAGGAAATGAGTATATTTCATAGTAGCGAAAGGAGTAATTTTTCATATTTAGGTGTGCAGCAAGTTCATTAGCCAATATTCTTGATGCAATTTCAGACTATTTGCCTACACACAGGCAAGCAGCTTGAGAAGCAAAATTACAAATTTCCATGTCTCCAAGTTGCAGTGTTTGGAACAATTACTCCCAAAGAGCAATTTCATATTATAATTTTCTGAGTATGTCATTTAATTATGAGCAAACGTATATTTTGTCCTTAGTGCACAAAGAATGATGAGTCTTACCGAGCAGTACAGTAAAATTTGGAACAACTTTTACATAGCAACAGATATCCCTGTCACACAAGCGTCCCTACCAGAAATATGCTTCAAATTCCTCTTTCTATTCAGAATTTAAATCTTCAGACGTCTTCGGGACAGAGCACCACCAATATGAGACAAGGGCCAGGAATGTGCCAAGCAGACACAATGAAGGGCAGAATTAATCGTAGAGTAACCTTTTCTAATGAATCTACCTCAACTAACAGCATGTTTGTTGTGAAAATGAAATAATTAAGAGGTTAAAGTACTGTATAAATAAAATGGAAAATAATAATTAACCTGAGAAATACCTATTCCTAAGTGGGTGGCAGCAATTTGAAGGCATGGGATCAATCCATCTACACTAAGCAATGAGAAGCGCGTGAGTCTTTTGAGGCTGACAGAATACAGGATCACTACTCAGAAAGTCTGTGCAATGTGCTGTAATTACAGTGCATCTTGGAACAACAGCACTGCCACTGACCTCACTTAAAACTAATACTGACTTCCTCTGCAAATAACATCTCAATCCCCTCGCACAGTTATGGCAGCAGAGTGTGTATTGGGACACTTTACTGCTCAGCATCACATCGTCTTTGTTGACCCAAGCCACAAAGAAATGTGAGTCTGGAACCTCAATTTTAGGTGTATGGGAAGCAACAAGTAAATGGGTAGTGGCAGGAGAGCAATCTTCTACCATCAGCACACAGCCCGCATGTAGTCATTGACTGAAAGTGTGACAGGAGTTGGAAGCCACTTCCATTTAGACTGAATATTCATATCACAAACTCAGCTGGAGGTTCCTGGGCCCATCCAGCTCCCAAGGAGTGTAAAGGTCTGCTCTCTTGTCATGTCAACACCTGAGGAGAAGGGTTGTGTGGGACATAGTAAGATGTGTAATGCCGCTATCCCCTGTGTGCAAACAGGGAATAACAGTGTCCAGCGATGACACTGATATGCACCCAAATCCCATGAGATGTTTTGGCAGGTTGGGCTAGAGGAACATTAAAATTCACTGTGCTATATAACTCCTGTGGAGACAGTGACAAATTTTTTGCACCAGTTCTGAAGAACTAACCAGATGCTGTAGAAGAGGATTGATTTGTTTAAAGGGTTCATACACTAAATATTAGAATGGAGAAAATCAGCAATGTAAAGTGAACTTGGAATGAACTTTTCCAGATCATTTGGCCAAAAAAAATTATTTACAGTTTGATTAGCACCAGAAAACTCTAAATCTTTGACTAAACAGTTGCATGTCACACACACATATCTATAATTACTAAGATTTAAGTTGTATGAGCACAGAAGTAATATAGGTAACTTCTAATGTTTTCCTTTAACGTTTTAGGCCACTAGAGGGAAAGGTGCCATATGCTTAGTAATTACTTGCCCCAATGCACTTGACATAATAAACAAAAGCTACCATGTATCTTAACTCACTTTTCTTTTGCCCCTAAATCTCTGAAGGGAAATCAGAAAACCTGGCATTAATTTCAACCAGTGTTTCAAGTTCAGCTTATTTGATACACCTGCAAGTTCATATTTCATCATACCTATTATATTTCCTTCTCTGTTCTTATTTCCAGTAGGAACAAGGCATGCCAAATGTATCATTTATTCCTACAAAACTACAACAACAGATAAAAAAAGGAAAAAAAACCAGAGGAAACCAATTTTTTTCAGGTGCAAACATCAGTGCTTACAGTTTTTCATAATTAGAGTTATATAAGCTGTTCCACTGAGAAGTTTGGTATGGTTGCCACGTAAGTGCTTGACAGCATTTTTCCACAGCAGCATTCTGTCCATCACTGTCATATTCTTGCACTTCAGCAGCACAGTCCTTTACAGTCGCTGTAGAGAGATAGTGGCAATTCAATTATTTCTTTTGGGACTAGACAAAAATCCTGCATAGACATTTTTATAAATATATTTACGTAAATGCACATATATATAAATCACAAATGCATTGCATATATATTTAAATGTGATTATCCTTTGCAGTTATTCCACAAGATTGTGTTATATTCTCTTGCTCTAGAAAATAAATTTTTCAGCTTTCCTGATTTGCAAAATAGTACACAAGTAGCACTTCCTATTTTTCATTCTCTCCAAAAGGATGGATAGTTTCCCTTGGCAGGGGGGAAGAAGGAAAGCTAAGAATTCTACTGTACATCTGCAACACTGCACTAAGCAATTAAGCAAAATAATTACATTTGTTTCCCATTCCCTCTACTACAGGTTTGAATTGAAGAACATACTACAGGAGGCACAGTTTTCCAATAACAAGCACATTCATCATTATATCTGGTCAATCTGGTTACTGCTTTCTGCCTATACATTAGAGAATTCTGTGACAGACAGGGTCAACTACAATTCTCCGAGATATTATACATTTTAGGAGGACAGAGAAGAATGTGGTAAGAGAGACAGATAAATAGAGTGCCCTAAGGACAGGAGAAAATATGTCATTGAACATACATCTAAGATACATCCACAGGCAGTGACAGCACAGTAGCACAGAGCCTTCATAATCACTTCAGGCCCAAGCTTCATTTGCAAGTCCCCACTTCTGACATACAGCACAGTAAAGATAGATATATATAAAAACACTGCAGTAAAAAAATTCACACCTCACTTCTAAATGATTCCCATGCCATTTTCACCCATATCTCTGTTCTTTTTCCAATGCACGTGTCAGTGAGATTTTATTAAGAATGACACCCAAAGAAAGCCTGTTTCAAAGCTATATCTTTCAATATTAAAAACAGCAATAGCAATTTCAGGTACAGAAGTGTCTGCTTGTCTACTCTTTTCAGCAGTGGTTGGCTTAGAAGACTAGTCACAATAAAGAAACACTGATTAAATCAAAGATAACAAAGGAAAAGCAACCTACTAAATCCAGTTGCTACTCATGAAAAGTGTTCTAAAAGATTGGTTTAATGCTGACAAATAACTTATTCTGAGGAAATAACAAGCAACTCCTAGATTTTTCACAAACAGACATGGGTGAAATTTCTCAGATAAACTGGTCGTTACAAACTGTTCATTCAGAGAGAGCCTCACACTTCACAGAAGCTGATTCATTTCCGTACATGCATGATAAGGTCTTTTTGTATCAATTGGTATAAACTTAGCATTTTTATCTTGATAAAACAATGAACCAAATCAATATGGGGAAGAGGTAGGAAAGAACACACAGCTTTTACCTAGCTTGCTCATGAATACACTTAATAGAAAAAAAACAAGGAGTGGAGAAGATCATAGGAAACAGCAATCTCTTTGCTCATCCACCCCATTAATTCCCTGTTAAGCTGACCCAAAGTGGTTTCTTTGCCCAGTCAAGTTAGTGCCAAGCAAAGTTAGCAAAATACGTTATCATCCCTGTACTGGAGGTTCACATATGGAAAAGGGCAGAATATTCTATCCAGAAAATCCTCAGGAAACATGAACCTCTAATGCTCTTCTCTCTTTGCCAAATATAAATAGGTCCTGGTTTTCCAAAAAGGTAAATTCCTCCAAACCTGGTAATGGACTACAGACCATTAATACCATTGCCTTCTCTGAGCCAGCAGGAGCTGTGCTCCTCAAGTATTCACTTGTATATGTCATAAAACATTTCATCTTCACACACTTGCTTACCTTGTCTGGAATCTTGAGATTGCATTGGAGAATCAATGACATCTCCTAGTAACTGGGAGAGCTTCCTTTTTTTGCTTGACGCTGCAGAAATACTTTTGTAAAAACACATGTTGCATTACTGATTTATAAGTTTAAATATAGATATTAGAGAATCATAACAAAAGAACACCCAGGTTTCTATTATCTCGTTTTAACTGCACTGTCACCCAAATTCTGATTTGCTGGGGGAGGAGATTGTTGGTGGGTTTTTAAAACTTATTATCCAAATTTTTCCTTCCAAAACATTTTTTTTAATTTCATATGAATAAAGAAGTCGATCCCATTTAAAAATTTACCCAGTGCGTAAGTGTCAGGGTTTAATTTCCTGATATTTGCATTAAAATCACAGCTGTCATCTTGAATAATTTTACTTTTTACCAGTTAATGTTAAAATACCAGAGCATTTTAAATAATTGAGCATCCACAACACACTGTTGGGTTAATATGGCAGAGAGTATATGATTACTGCTTCACTTGCTTACACAGATGTGACAATTTTTTTTTTCTTATGTCATTTGCTAAAACACAAGATCCTCACGCACAAATCTCTACAACAGGTATTGCAAAACATCTGAATATTTTTATAATCCAGTTATGAAAAGCCTGTTGATGTCTCATTAGCCTTCTGTAGTTTTAAAAATTGAAATCCATTCCTACTTCCAATCTAAACGTCAATCAAAATGGTTTAAAGAACCCTCAACCACAAGTGTCTCAAAAATGTCTAAACACTGCCATCCTGTGGAAAACCCTACACCCACAGGGATTTATAGCCAGTCTTAAACCAGCTCTTCTGTTTTTTGCATGTCTCATCCTTTGCATAAAGGGTTTATCATTTACCCAGAAATCTGAGCTGCATTAGGCTGGAAGTATGAATAATTAAAATCCAAGCAGCTGGAGGATGTAGAATGATTCCATTGAGTCACAGCATTTTCTGTCTTCAGGCAACAGCCTTGGGAGATGGTGCAAGGATGCCCCGTGGCACTGGGGTCAGGGTAAGTCTCCATGAAGGTGCAGGGAAGCTTACTGGGTGCCATGGCAGATGGGCATGGGAGCAGAGGCTGCAGCCCACCGGGCCACAGAGCATCGCACCATGGGGCTGAGGGAAATAAACAGATAAGAGAATAAGAACAAGGAAGAGGAGCTGGAGATCTTCCTATAAGCTTGGGAGAGGCCAAATTCATGTCACCTACTTTGTAGCTCTGGTGGGGAACATGGTTCTGATCCAGAGTCCGGTGGGGAGTCTGGCAACTGGCTTTGCCTAGGCATGAAAAAGAGATTTTAATTTCTACTGGAACAAGACATGTAGGACAACAGCCAATGCTGAAAGCAAGCGGAGGGGGACCACCACGCTACTGACAAGGGTCTTCAGGAAGCATTGCTCACCATGTTTTCTGCCCCTTCTCACAGGAGCAATGTCACTTACACTTCATCAGACCATCTCCTGTGGCCCTCTGCCTCTCTGCCGTGCAGCAAGGCCCCATCCCATCCCTTCTAGCCCAAATCCTCCCTTCACAACCCGCTGACTTCAATCTTCCTTCCTTCCAGTGAGTGGTTCTTCAGTTACCTCCAGGCACACCACTGACTCTGAATGTATGGCACTCACAAGGGATTTAAGCCCCATTCTCTTTAGACTAAAGGTTTAAGACCTGTAGCATCTTCATCTCTCTTAAGGAAGAGAAAATCCTATGCCATCTTGCTGCCATTTAAAGGAGCTACAGTGGGTTCCTCTGTCACGTTAGGAATAGATGGAGGTTCAAGAAATGGATTCTCAGTCCTTTCAGGTATTCCTATGCATTATCAGCAGAAACACTGCTCTGAAGCCTGACCTGAAAGGCAAGTCTTAAGATGCATGTTACGCTAAAAATGCTACAGCAGAGGAAGGATGACAGAAATCTAATGAGCCACACCTCCTTTACCAAAGCCTAGTGTTCTCACAGAAGCTGAACAAAATAAAGTTCCTCAAAAGGACACCGTCATATGTGTAAAAGCCGTGTTCCCATACAAACAGCAAATATTTTCCAGCATCGGTGGAAAACTTTCATTCTATTGTTTCCACTTCAGATTTTGTATTTCTGCATATGGATAGTATTAAAGAGAGCAGTTTCATTTTTGGTTACAGCCTATTACTTTAGACATGTGCTCGTGCATTTCGTAATGGTATTGCTACTGGTCTTCTAACATGTCACATCCTCAACCCCGCATTTTGGGTTAGCTTCAACCACACAGCTCCTCTTTAAAAATCAATTTTAAAACTCCACATTAGAATATTCTTTAATTTCCTTCAAAATAGATCCTCTGATGCTTTTAAATACCATGAGTACACTCTAAGCCTTGTTTTCAACTTTGAACAGTTAGTAAATATCTCTCTTTTTTTTTCTCCTGTGGGATGCTTGATCCATATATACTGAATTCCAGTTGTGCCTTGTAAAATTTTAAGAGATATATATATAAAAGTCTAAAATTTCCCTTCTACACATTCAGTTTGTATTCTGGCTTCAAATGTTGCCTTGGGTACTTGATTTCTGCTTTAACTTAGAGTATTTCAGTAAAATACAGAGACAGACACTTTCTAGGAGGAAGTATTTATGAAGTACCAAGATAGTAGGGATATATCTACAAGTTCAAGCTTTACTGAAACTAATACTGTGCTTTTTGAAGGAAAAGAAAATCATCTGTAGTTTAAATGATTCTATATTACAAACATAGTACATCAATCAAATGCCTACTTAGCAAAGGGCGTGGTAAGCCTTTTTCTCCTTTCACTGATAATGTGGAAGGTATTACTGCAGGAAAAGATGAGCAAATCACATGGTGCTTCACATGTGACGTAAGAGAAGAACAAATGTAATGCTGATGGCCTTTCTGATGCAAGATGATCTTTAATGGAAATTTCAAGGTACACCTAAGACCTTGGTGGTAACAGTACCCTTTTCATTGCACATGACATTATGGAGTTCTGCATCTTATAGGTATATATGGAGGCTTTTAATAGTTTTCTCCTTTGACATGTTTCAACAAGTTCTTTTATGAGATTCTATTCTGTTTATGCACAAATTGTCTGCACTACAGACAAATACTTAATAATTTGACCTGTACAGATCTAATGATTCAGTAAATGTTCTTAATCCCGTAAACAATGAAATAGGACTGCAGTATTAGTGTGAAATCCTTTTCAGCCTCCAAACCCATAATAGTTTTACAGATGGTTTTCTTGCATGTAAATACTTTGTAGCACTGTAACTATAATATCTAACTTACTTAAGCTACATAATAGCACATATATATACATTTCTATTTCTGCTGTATTTTGTGTATAAAAGCAAAATAATAACATTTTAAAGTTGTCATACAGGAGTTCAATAATTTTGTTAACCTAAAACACATTTTGTCACTCTAAAAATAAAGGTTATGGATATTTATATACAACCTCCTGTTCATTCTTCTTTACTTTTATAGTGTGGGCAAAGAGAATCAATTCATTATTCATGATTTAGATCAGGTAGGAGCCTATTTAGCCCACTTTAAGTAAACATGTGCTGCTGAGTCTGTCCAGAATGAAAAATTCTATGTTTAATTATTTTTAAAACATCCCTTCTTGCTCTGCTTCTTGGCAAGTGCAAGTGTAATAATACTATTAAAAGTATTTTGCCTTGAACATCAATCATCTGGCAGTTGTCTAGATGAAAGATTCGGGGTTTAAGTCTTTGATAGACCTATACATAATTTTCCACCCTTGACCATAAGCCTTTGCACTGTGTATCCTTTGATAGTTTTAAAGTTAGTCTCAAAAGAAACTGACGGACAGTTTCTGTTCTGAACTAAGTATTAGGGTGAAAACAGTAGCTCTGTGTCCTTCAGATTGGGAGACTTCCATTATTCTCCCAATTTATTATACAGTAGTTTCACTTTTATCACTTATTTGGTACATAAGCAGTAAATTAGCACTTACAGGAATGTTAAAGTAACAGCTCTGCATTTAATGTCACAATTAGCTCAACAGTTGTGAATCAACTCAGACTTCATTATCATTCATTCTGTTGAACAAGAAGACAACCATATTTTCATTATTGGCTGTAGTTAATTTTTTCGAAGTCTTCCTATGCAGCTTCAAGAAACAATGCGAAGAGAGCCGCAATCCTCTTGAAACTCAGATTTTATCAGGGCACTAATGAAAACAATTCAAGAGCTGTGGCTAAGGAGAGGAAGTACATGCTGCTACAATACTTACAAAGTTCCAAACTCTATGTCACTACTAATGAATTCTTCCAACAGGCTTGTATCTACCATGGGATTTTCCAAGGCTCCATGGACATCTTGCCCTAAAGTTAAAAGTAAAAAAGACAGAAATTCAGAGGGAATTGTCAGTGTTTTAGAATAAGTAATGCTGCTCATGTTCCCACACAAAGGAAAATCAAATTTGTCCTGTCTCATGTGCAACAAAAGGGTTATGCTTCTGGTTTAATCACTCCGGGAAAAAGGATGATGAGAAATGCAGAGTAATTAATGACGTGCAGGGCACTGCAGATGACAGTGCAGCACTGGGCAAACACCACTGAATGCTTGGCATTAAGGTTTCAGTGAATTACTACAGCAGGAAGATGAAGGACTCCAGTCTGCAACTGAGAAAAGAGGTTTTGAAGATAATTTCCAACTCTTTCACATTGAGGTCAAAACAGTCTGTTGAGTTGAAGCTGAGACACTGTCTTACACAGATCCACTTTGTGCATTAGTACTCACAAGTACTGCAAGTGAGTTTCTGAAACATTCCATTTAAAAATCCACCATCTGAGTTTAAATAAAGCCCAAATAAAGCTTTAAAAATGTTTCATTGGTGGCTTCTTTTTATTCTGCCTAAAAAAAACAGCCCACTAACATGTTAAATGTATTAGCAAATAGAAAGATTCAGTACTTTGTCCTTTGTTGCTTAGTAACTGAAGGCTATAAACAGATTTTATGATTATGAAGTTTCCGGAATTCATGTCAACTTTCGTAGAAAGTCATCGAGCACTCATTAAAAAACCCAGCCAAGCAGCCCTGCTCTGCAGGCTCCCCACCTCTGCAGCAAGTCTTCCACAAATATAGGTGTGGCCAGTCAGAATGCAAACAAGATAAGAACCTTGACACTCCTGCTTGAGCTGCAAGTGCCTCTGTCCCACTTCACACATGATAAAATGGACCAAGCCCATCCAGAGCTGCGAGGCTCAGCCCTAGAGTCTGACACCAACCATGACCCCTCAGCTTGGCTGCAGCACATGAGAACACAAAAGGTTAATCACTGCCACTGACTCAAGGAGTAGTCACTGCCTTTGGTGCGTTTGCTGTCTTCTCATTGTACTACCTTGCATGGTACACTTACCCTAATATATCTTCAGTTCCTTTTCTGATGTCTTTGTCTGATAGTGTTCCTTCTTGATCCAGTATTTAGAAAATACATTCATGCAAGCAGAATCTAAAAATCCACCACCTTGCACAGGAATTCCCTCATGTGTCTGTCTTAATACATAAATTCACATTGCTAATAAACATTTCCCAAATTGCTTCGTGATCGTACAATCTAGGTATTGTTTACTTTGGTGCTGCAGGCTTAATTTTGACTGCCTTTCACTGGGGAATAGCAACTTGCAGGTGTGCTACTGATAGATCCTTGCATCTCAGGGTATTGATGTTGTATACAAACCTGTTCCACACACACTAGAGAACAACAGATTCAAAAGGTGCAGCCCACTAACTTAACTCAGCAAAACTGAAACACACAAAGTCTGGAAGCAGCAGAAGATCACTTCGCAAAATCAGATAATGAGTACAAAAGAGCCTGACTTTCCTTAGCAGCCTTCCTCTAACCTGTTGGATTCTCATCTTTTCATTCTTCACGTCTGAATGTAGGGTACCTCTACCTTGAATTACAACCCTTCTCCTTTTACTAATGGAAAATTACTAATGGAAAATTTCCTTTTACACAGGAAAATTATTCCATCACCTTCTCCTTCTTTTACCCCACCTGTTCTTCCTGTTCAAATTACCAAACCCTCATGCAGAATGATGTAATTTCATTACTGACTTGAGGCCAAAGGTCAAATACAAAGTGTTTTTCCTGTATCACACAACCAAGAATGCTTCATTTTGACCAAGATGAGAAACAGACTCTTTTGAATCAAAGAATACAGCTCTAAATCAAACAAGGCCTTTCAAATGGACATCCCACAGTCCAGAGATCAGCTCTGTTGCTAAGTGATGACAACAGAAATATCTATCATTTCTTCTTAATCTCTCCACTTTGCATGAAGAGCTAAATGTGGAGGAGGAGAATGAAAGAATAATCAGTGCTGGGAGAAGGAAGCACACCAGGAAGATAGGCCACCACTAATGAATGTTTGTGAAGCAGGTGCATGGAAGAGCGGGTACATTTTGCTGCCCTGTAGAACTTCATTAATGTACTTTCCAGGTCAGCGGCATCACATGCTTGCACTGGCATCTGTTTCAGTAGAGGAGGACCTGTTGGATTATATGCAAATTTATTTTAAATAGTGGCATCCATCTCACAGGCATTTGGTCACAGTAAGTACTTAACAGATATGGGCGGTATGCAAGCCAGTCACTCACCTGTTGTTACATGCTTGTAAGAGCAGAGAACTGCGTGTATGTGGCAGTACAAGCTCTGCTGCGAGGCCTCTCTGTGAGGGAAGCTGTGAACACAGCTTCCTGCACAGAACCACGTGCCTGGCTAAGAGCTGCCGGAGGATATGCGGAGTCAGCAGCCTCAATCATCAGTTTGTGCTTGGGGATCTCTGCTTGCTGTTCCCAGTTCATGCTGCAATGTGCCCAATCTCTGGAAGAGTCTGCACTGAGTGACAAATTCAACTTTGGTCTCACTGTGCAGAGAACTACCAGCTACCCAACAAACAGATGAAGGTGAAAGGCCAAGGCAGTGCCGTGGCAGGGGGTTCACACACAGATGTTTGCAGAACACACACTGCAGTCACAGGCAGCATACGCTTATATATTTTTCTCATTTCTTCATAAGCTTGATACTTCTGTTGTTTGGTCCCCAAGCCTAAAACCTGCCAGTACTATCACTGTCTTCTGTTTCCCTGTTCTTTCTTGCCTAGCCTGTCCCTAATACTCAGCCACAGGCCCCCAAGAAGTACGAATTCCAGCCTCTTAATTCAGCGGTTACTCTTCGGCAGACATCCCCTTATTTCCTGCAGACGTGAGGCTCTCATCACCTGGCTCCTCAGCTTGATTCTGTGGTCCTGTAACAAAGTCTCAATCCCTGAAAAACCTACCTTGATCAATTCTCCCAACACTTTCATGTAGCCTTATATATATCTGCATTTAAATTGGCTGCCTCCTTTTCAGTGGAATCTACATGGAAAGTGAAGGATGAGGGACAGAGAAATACTACTGACTGAAGATCAGTACTAATCTAACAATTTCCTGACATCAGAAGAGGATGCCAGGAAGCTCCCAGCCAAGTCCAGATATCTGTAGTAAGATTACTGTTCAAATATCAGCTCCTTTACACAGGAAACAATCCTTATATACAGCTCGAAGCGTAAAAACGGCACAGAGAACATGGTCAGTGCTCAGTAATATCTGCTTGCTGAACAGACAAACTCATGTTTGCTGCAAAGCCTTGCAACTTGAGGGATATATTTCTGCTTGAGAATTAATAACTGATTTCCATCTAAAGACACTTTACCATGAAAGTAGGTCTTTTTTTACAAAAAGAGGCTTCAGCACTTTATGAGCTCCACTATACAGGCTCAGTGGAAAGTCCAGCTGAACCTCATTTACTTACACTAAGGTAAGCATTACTTATGGGGCTTATAGGCCCTTCTTTCCTGCTAAAGGACTCCAAGGACTGGTGGCCATTTAAGCTGTTCACAAAGTCCAGCTCATTTTCACTGGAACACACCTGGTGTCACTGACACAAGCTGCAGAGTTACAGGGTTATAAGTATAAACCAGCTGTAGCTGGCAGTGCTGCAGCCAGCCAGGAGGTATCACAGCCTAGGTTATTCAACTTCAGGAAGACCTGTAACTCCAAATTGTAAGGAGCAAGGTTGTGTTAAGATAGACTTTTTTTTCCCCAAGTAATGTTTTCTATAGAAACAAATCTTAGCATCAATATTTTATATTTTTCATTTCATCTTTTATTCCTGTTTCAATCTCTCATCCTTAAAATGGTATGTGGCATCTCTGGGATTTAAGTGTTTTCTATTTTAAGGGCATGTTTCTTCAATGGCTTCATTTATTTACCACAAACTCTAATCTATATTCCATGTTACCCATGCAGGAGCATGAGTATACAGAGAGGTGGTGGTTCCACTAAGAAAAGAGATTTCTTTAGATCACAAACAGCACAGACAAAACACATGCATTTCAGACACCTCAAAGTACCTTACAACAAGAGAAGACCAAGTTCAACAGTGTAACTAGGTTGACCTTCCATCAGGTCTCTCAAACCATTGATAACATCCGCAAGAACAGATTGTTCTGCCACACACAGACAGAAGAGCTAATCAGAAGCCCTGACCTTCCTTTGACAAATAGGAACTTACTGACTCTAAAATGCGAAATGTTTTAATTATAAGTACTCGTCTCAACAGGAATAACAGGAAAAAAGCCTGCATCAAAGATGAAATCTCTAATATGCAAATGAAATGAAACAGAAAAGAAAGAGAACTTCCTAGCCACACAACACAAAAGCCATCCACATGAACAAGAAAAAGCCAAGGTCAAATCCCAGAGTCACATCTAATCTAAAAGGTCTATCAACTATTCAAAGAAGTGATTGTCAGGAAAACAAACGTTATCTCATTTTCCTTGAAAAAAAAATCCTGTTTCAGACTGCCCCCTCTCAATATTGCAGATGCAACTTTATCTTACTAGTGAGTGCCAAAACAAATACGCACTGTAAGGAACTAAAGCACAGGGCAGAGGGGATCCTTTTTGTTCATGAATTTCAAGTCACCTCACAAAGCAGATCTATAGATTCATTAACTGCCAGCTCATGCATTCGTAAGCCAAAACTGAACCACTGAAGAACCACTCAGTAGCATCATTCTCCACTTGATATGGCAAGATTGAGTTTTTCATAGCCTTGAAAAACAATGTTCTAACACTGTTATGACTAATCACAGAGACCTCCATATCAACACTAGCAGTTTATGACTCTTGCTTCATGCAGTTTTGCCTCACTGAGGTGTTACAAAGTCAGCCCACAAGCTGCAGCGTTAAGCTGCAGACACACTATCAC
Source organism: Rhagologus leucostigma (assembly GCA_013397725.1). Classification (NCBI taxonomy): domain Eukaryota; kingdom Metazoa; phylum Chordata; class Aves; order Passeriformes; genus Rhagologus; species Rhagologus leucostigma. The sequence continues at coordinate 354,891 of VZTD01005871.1, forward strand.
TTAAAGCTGGCTTTGCATGCAGTAAATGTAACCCCTGCTTGAAAAGAGGGCTAACCACCTCCGTAACTCAGCTTGCTCCCTTTTCAGACTTACCTAGGGTTTATAAGAGCAAGAGAGCCTATGCTATGCTGAATGAATGATTAGCTCTTGCAGCCTTGACACATATCTGTGTCCAGATAATGAAATTCAGCCATCTAACAGCATCACTGCATGCTGAATGGCCTTAGCAAACCTCTGTCACATCCTGATGGAACACAGCAGAACCACACATTACGGAAGGGACATGACATCCCAAGATGCTCGTTTTTCCTATAACTAAAAGGAATCAACAGAGCTTCTCCCCCTCACACTGGCACAGACAACCAAAAAACCTTCTAAAAAGAATTAAAGTAATAATTATATAATTAAAAACAGTAATTCTCATTAAAGAGCTCCAACAGCTAAAACCTCTGCCATACCTTCTACCATCAAAGTATCATTGTCGCAAAAGTCAACAGAACCTAACCTATACTCCCTAGAAAGCCGTGTTTTCCAAGAGGGTTTCTAAAATAATTTGCACTTTTTAAAAATGTAATTCATCTTCAACACTATTTTAACAGCTACGCAATGCAGCAGTTGAAAAAAAAGCCTGATAAAAACAAATAGTATGCTGCTGAAAGCAAAGCCAAAAAATTTTGTTAGCTTTTCAACTCCATGACGCAAACTGAACTTAAGGAACATGGTATGAATTTCCTTCCATCTATAAACAACACATTTGCTGGCTAGCAGCCCTAGATTGTAGCTCACCAATTTAAATTTCTTGGCTTAAATGTATTTCCTTGATCAATTTTTTAATTTCCTAGTTTGAAATTAAAACTTAAAAGTTACAGTTTCAACTTCTCACCCAGGCCAACAAAGGGGCAGGGGAAAAAAAAGACAGAAAGAGAATCACAACAGAAAAGGTAATTTCCCAAGTTACTTTGAGATCAGTGAACACCTGCATAGGTAATAGATGGAAAACAAATACAACAAAAACAGCTTAGAATAGAATGGTTAATGTATTAAAAATGAAACAAAAAGCAAAGTGCAAACTGGAGGAAGAGAAAGAAAATACTTAGTAAAAAAGTTAAAAAGTAAAAAGCTTTTGAACACATTATCAGAGAGTCTAAAAAATGTAGTTTTATTATAGAATCTATTAGAAAGTGAATTGTGTAGTAAGAGAAAGTTATGAAACTAACTGGACCAGCTTGAATAGAAAATGTCTTGGAGAAAAAGGCAGAAAGACAGATGATCCCAGGCAAAAGACAAAAATACCCAAGTTTAACTTCTCAGAAGGGTCCTGAGGATACCGACACAATCACCATTTTACCAATTACAATCAGGCCACTTCAAAAGAATATTAGTGGAAAGAAAACCCTCTGTACTTGACATGCTAAAACTGAGAAGAAAGTGAGATCTCTAACCACATGCAAACCACTACAATTTCAGAAGTTTTACACTGCAATGAGTCCTCAGTCACTTCCCAGTTTTTCTTCAAGTCAATTACCTTGCCAGTACTACAGGATTTGCTGGGTCTGCCATCCCTTTGGTATTCTGGCCAAAGAAAAAGGCACTGCAGCACATCTGTACTATTTGTAATACTTCATTCTGGTATTTTCTTCCACAACAACTTAGTGTAAATACAGCTTTGGGTTTCCTTCTTTCTTCCTCAATTACCCCCAAACAATTACTGGTTTTGCTGCCACCAAAAATTGTTAAGGCTTCTCTTGAAACTATTCTTACCTTCAAAGAACTGCTGCAAGGCCTCATTTTCTCCCACCACATCCATGAAAAGCCAGTAGAAGTGCTTTGCTTTCCTACTACTTGAAGAGCTCACGCTGGGACAAATGCACTCTCTTCCAGATGATTATGAACATGCCAAGGAACACATCATACTTTTGTCAGAGGTTTCAATTACTTCGTCCCAGCTGATTTCATTCCTCCATAACTAGAGCCAAGGTTTTACTTAGCCTTTATGCAAAGGACTGGAACTACACATAAAGGAGATTCTAACAAAGCTTTGGAGGCAAGATGATGTGTGTTCTATCCAGTCAGTAAGTCTAATGTTCTTGTTTTAAGGACCTTTGGTCCCAGTACTAATTACACATGCGCAAAAAATGCAGCAATAAAAATTACTTATCTTGTCTTTGTACGTTCACACAGGTCATGTAATTAGTAATACTGATGAAAGCAGTAGTAATCAAAAATGCAAGAGCAAAGCCATCACTGGTAGGGATGCAGAACTTCTATATTGTTACTATTATTAACAAAACTAAATTACGTGTTAACTTATTTGTCTAAGGTAACATTGGAAAACACAGGGGAAAGCAGAACATGGAACAAAGCTCTTTTAAGGCTAGCAGCAAACTCTACTTCACTTTCTCTTAGTTCATCTTTAAACACTGAGAACTGCCCATTCTGTCACCACTAAGCAAAAAGGAGAAAAATATTCAAATGTTTTGAGCAGACATCTAAAAAAGGCACTTGGTTATGAACAAAAGTTCCAATGAAGTCTGGAGTTAGGAGATTTTTGGAAGTAATTATATCCAGCAGACAAGTAACTGTTGTCCAATTTTTACAAGCCCCAGGTACTCAAAGTGACACAGGTTTCTCATTATAAACAGCTCACGTGAAAATATGAGTATGGACATGAAGACAGAAGCCAGTCAGCATTTACAAGATGTTGATGTAATTGAGCCAAACAGTCATTACTACTGAGATGTACTACATGGGGTACATCTTTTTCATGCCTAATACAAGAAAATACAGCATAATACATTTTAGACACTACCATGTATAGAAAGGACCCTTCTCTCTGCTTAAATGAGCAACAGGATTTTGTTGTTGGAAAGCGTATTAAGTCAGAATAGCACCAGCTACTGGCTACCACTTGCCTACTGCTAGCTAATCATGGAAGCGGTTCTATCTCATTATCTAAATTAAGGACAAACAAGCATTTAGGAAGCATCTATGAGCCGAACATAAAATATAAATACCAATAAACACAGCTTGTTTTCTAAGAGTGAGTAAAGCCAGACTTCCTTAGAATTATTGAATGAATAAACAATCCTTTAACAATTGCTGGTAGAATTATTCCAGGTTTCTGCAAGAGCTAGTAGTACCCAGTGAGGGGAGATTGATAAAAGTATTCCCTCAGCACTAAAATAGCCCAGGTTGGACATAGATACGCCATTACTAGTAATATTTAGGCTCAGTTGTTTGTTTTTACCTTAACACTGAAATGCCCAGTTAAAGCCAACACTTGCAAAGTGTTTTCAAGCATATACAAGCAATGCAAGTATGGTATTAAATTTCATTGCTCATTCCATTGACTTTTATGAAAACAGAGAACATTGCAGTAAGACAGTGATGAACAGTGTTGGTTTTGTTCAGCATCAAAGAGACCTGCATCCACTGAGACACCTCTTTTTAAAAAAACCACTGAATAAGCTCACCTTCTAATGTTTGTCAGTTTACCTGCCAAAGTTTTAATCTTATGTGCAACTGACAAATGCCTGTCAAGACTTAGATCTAAAGTTTTTCACAAAAGGCAAGTCTAGTACATACCCACAACTATGTTCCTCTTAACCTCATCAACTGTCTGCTTTCAGCTGAGACAACGCCCAGGAAAAAAACGACCACTTGAACTTCAAGTGCCGAAGTAACACTTCCAACAGAAAAAGCATCTTTCTGAAGAGGCCATGATCCTTTTTTGGGTTCTCTGACACCAATTTTTTCACACACATAAATTGTAACATTTTATGGAAATTATCATCAGCATGTTAAAGAAATCACATAATGGAAATTCCGAGTTTCAAGAACAACTGTGGGGAAAATGACGTATAGAACTTTGAAAACTGGAAATCCCAGAAGAGTGGAAGAAAAAAACAAATTATTTAAAGGAACGAAAAAAATCTAGTGAAAGAAAATCAGAGGGAGGGAGAAAGTTTTTGCAGTCAGACAGGAATTAGGACAGATTTCTAACCAAAGAGCAAACAGGATAATTTTATTGTTCCTTCATATTTGAGAAGCACCTTTCCTTAAAGAGAAGATACTCAGGTTTATTGTGCTATGACTCTTCAATATATGTGTTTGTCTTCTTATATACATATTTTTTAAAATTACAAGTATAAGAAAGCAGCACTTCAAACAATTCCAAGTTCTGCCAGCTGTCTGTTAACTGTATTGGCATATAGGCATAGAGAGCTACACAGGGGTACCTAAACACTACAATGAAGAAAATACCAGGCATTTATTCACTCTTCATAAAGTCAGTTTTACATTTTGAAGTGTGTTATTGAGGAGATTCACATCAATCTGCATCACAAAGAACAGAAGACAGAGACTGTTTCAGATTAACGCTTTAATTAGAAGTTTTGTTTTTAAATGTAAATTACAATCACTGATACACCTGCAAGTGCTTACCACATTTGTTCAACTAAGTATTATATGTACGCATATACAGCATAGGTCAGTTTAAAACAATCACAGTACTTCTTAGTGCCATCTGCAAAAGGAGAAAGATCTTGGACCCACTTTGTGGAAATAAATATCAAGTGACAAAAAAAGGTTCAGCAATTTTAGTTATGTATATTCAATGAAGGTCATGCACGCGCAAGAGTAAAAAGATTTAGAGCTCTTCCTTGTAATAGCCAAGTTTTGCTAGCGACATCTCTCGTCTCAGCTGCATAACTTCCCAGAACATCTGATCCACTAGAAAAGACAGAAATATCATTAAATATACCAAATTCACATTTTATTTCAACTGATGTATTCAGGCTGCCTTACTCTAGGGGAATTTCATAACAAACATCTGGTTAAACAAGCATAAATATGTGTAAGGGCTAATTGTGCTTGGTTATGATAAAATTTGTTCAAGTACATATTCTAAACATTCTAAATGAGAGTTCTATAAAAAATTTCTCAGATTTTAGATTTCTTCGAAATGGAGAACAGAACTATATCAGTACTTCTTGTTGGCTTCAACTAATTGCAATTTCTTATTTAAGCTTCCCTGCCCCTTCACTCATTTTCTGTGAAACTAGATGACTACAAAAAGAAAAAAGTAGAGCTTGTTAAGAATTGTTTCACCAAAGAATCTGTAATTTTGTTGTAATTTTGCCATTTATAATCTTTCTTGCTCCTTTTTTTTCTACAGTAATCTGCCAGCAACAATAAACTGGGTAGGAAAAAAAAGGGAAGAAAATCCTTTTTTCTTATTTCATCTGTATCTTCCTAAACGTGATAAGCCTAGTGCATAGCTTAAGCTTCTAGACATCACAGCAATACAAACCAAAATCATGGAGTATATAATTATTCAAGACAAAATTTCCATGCAGTCAAGATCCTGATGTAGAATGTCTATAAATATCATTAACCTGAACAACAAGTACAAGGTCATCCCTACCATATTTCAAAAAACACTTTTGTAAAAGTGACCTCTGTCTAAAAAATTATATGGTGCATTAGTGGAAATGCATGCAGCGCATTATACAGACAATTATGATGAGTGCCTACATTCCTGTGAATGTATTGTTGAAATCCTTACATAAAGCTACAAATGCAAATTCTATGTTTTAGTGGTAAAGATGACAACTGAGCTGGAACACCAAACTAAATTTTTTTTACATACTTCTTGTGAAGAATAAATAAATCTGATAATGCCAAAAATATTTCATTACATGATGTAAAAAACCCATTAATTAAGTTTTTTTAATCTCAGTAGCAAAATAAACAATTTTTAGTTGAAACTTCACAGGTCCTTTCAGTCAAAGTAAAAGCCTTTTAACTACAAACCATATTAAAACTTAAATAACACATTTTCAAGGTCTTCAGTGATGCTAGTAAATCAGTAAGAATTACCACCATCTGAAGGTTTTATTAAACATAATTAAGTACACGAAATAGCTGAATTTCTGGTGAATTCCATGACCCTTCGACACTGAAAATTAACAGCGCTATTTTTTGTAAGGAACAGTCTATCTATCACCTCAGGAGTACTTCAGGTTAGAAATATTTGGGTGTAGCTAAAATCCTGAGCTCTTGAAATTTGGAAACATCTGGAAGAGATGACTATAGGTGAGGTAGCAAAGCGGGGCTAATTCTAGTCAAATTCTTGATGAAGCAAATCCACTGAGACTTGAAAACTGGAATAATGAAATGCACAGACATCCATAAACATTACAATGTTTAACTGTTTTACTTTACTTTCAAAAATGCAACTGAACTAAAAAAAAATTTACATTTTCACAGTGAAAGCAAATATTTTAATTTACTATTGACGCAGGGCTAACGACACTTTTTCCACTATCTGTGCTCAGTATTTCTGGGAGCCTAAGTGATCTGACCCGTTTCAAAAAAAATTTGGACTGAAACTGTTTGGCAATATTCTTTGACCTGGACAGGAAACACAATTAAATCAACTGTGTGCAGTTTAAACACAGTCAATTAATCTTCCTTTTCTTTTATAGTGATAAACAGGTAAAAATGGTCTTGAAAATGAACACAAAACTACGACTCCAACATGCAATATATTTTTAAATTCCAGAATTAACTAACTAGGTGTACCATGAATATGTTTTCATAAACATCTTCTTTTATATGGACATACTGAAACCACATAGAACACTTAAGTAAATTTCTGAATTACTGTGCACAGTTTAAATAGGCAGTTGTTGGATATGATATTCTAACATGACCAAAGCAACTGGGTAACAAAGGTACGGACCCCCCCACAAGTTACAACCCAAAGCAATGTCAGTAAAAACCACATTTCTCTTTTGAGGTGGAGGGTGATCAAGCCTTACATTTATAACCAGAGCACTGATCAAGATTTGGCCATGCTATTGCAATGATCTAATTTCTCAGCTGCACTCAGACGAATGATTACAGATTTTCTGTACCTATAAAAGGTTACCTGTTTACTTTTTGCAATTTAACCCAAAATACTTTCTTACCAGTTCCCCCTGAAAAAATAGTCTGACAAGAACAGCTGTCTCAATTGTCACTGCACAAAATGAGAAGACATGCCAAAACACCAAGCTAACGAAAAAATGGCCCCGATCAAACCAAACTGAAGTTTTTTGCATCCAAAATATCTCCATATTCTATGACAGAGATTTGATTTTTGACTACTATGTGGAAAAACTGTGGCTAACTCCTCTAGTTAAGATTTTTTTTTTTAACATTTCTTACTGTATAAGGGGTTTTTAAACAGACTGAAAATCAATGCATTTCAATTTATTGTTTTAAAAAATAACTTTATTGGAGAGAAATACGGTGAAATATCACCATATTCTCAAAATTACAACAACGACTACAAACTGATGGCTTTCTTGTAATGTCAGGTCACAGCCATTGTGCACAGATAGCAACTTTCAGGCACAGGCACTATGTAAATATCTCTTTATGTACATCAAACATGATTTTTTTACTCACCATCTTGCTGCTTCAACAGTCCTTGCTGGATGTATCGAATATATGTAAAGAAGTTACACACAGAAGTGATCTAAACTCATATAAAAATAATGGTGGTTAATATAATTTTATATAAAGGTATGGAAAAAATAGTAAATAACTACTAGACAAAATTAAATCAAAGTATATCTACTTACCCTGTAACGACAGAAAGGAGAAATGTAGTAGTAACTGCTTGAATCTCCTAATTTGATTCTATGCTTGCATGACTTACTTTGTCCACTGAGAGCACATTTCCTACAAATATAAAGGTCACATGATTCAATAAACAAATTTGACATTAGTGTCTGAACACGTGCATGTGCTTATGGTGTTAATGTAACTGCTTCATATTGATGCAGATAGATGAGTCTCTACCTTCATTTTACAAGCTGCAATTATTACATTATGTTGTCAATTATTTTAGTTCCACAAGGCCGAATTTAATTTCAATACTGGTGCATTATAATGCTTTTTTTGAATTCTAAAACTTTCTTCAGGTCTGGGAATGCACTTTCATGTTCACTAATTTAAGATGGCTTGACAACTGTGGCACAGTGGGACTTCTTTAATTAACTCTTGATATGTCAAACAAACATTTTTTAAATTAGTAGTTGATGTCAACATTTAAACAGATTTTTTTAAAAGTTCTGCTTGATACTGTATTTCATCATAAAAAAAATGTCAGCCCCACAGAAGAGCAGTCAATTCTCTGAAGCTTCTCTTAGATGCATTTTAAATCCAGCTTTGCATTTATGCCCAAATTGAGATCATATTTTACATTCAGAGTATAAAATCTTTTGGGACAAAGGAAAATGGGCTGTCTGGCAATAATTCTTTTCATTACCATTACAAGAAGTGAGAGTAAAATAATAAAATTTACTTCTGGTGTATTGCAACTCTGCAGTATTCAGCAAAGGTCATTAGTCACCACAAATTGTTCCCAAAAAAAAACAATTTAGGAAAACAATGAATTTTTAAAGATGAGAAGAATTTGATTTATTCGGAATGTCTGTATTACAGCATCTCAGATGAACTGGGTTGTCATGGCAACCACTGTTTCATTAATTTTAAAAGCTGCTGGTTCTTCTTTCTCCCATTTCTACCTCATGAAATTAGGGGGTCTAAGAACAAGCTGCCTTTCAAAAGTGAAACAAAAATTACTAAGCTTCTGTAGTTCTGAACAGTGGCTCATAGGCCCTTTAAACTGCCTGCAGCTGGTCCACAGAACCATGTAAAACAGGAGAAAATTGAAGTGTGTATATCATTTTCCATAGCAATTTATGACAACTGACAGCAGTTCATTGATATAAGAAATTCTATAGTAGCTGAAGCAAGCTGGATCACAATTTCAGTCTAGCTTTTGCCAGAAGACAAACTTTCAGTGCTAGGAAAATAAAACCCTTTTTTCCTTCTGGTTACATAATTGCCTTCTCTATGTTGTCTTCCATCACACCAGTTAAATGCTGAGGGTTCCTGCTGGTGACTCAGTTCCATGCTGTACAGCACGCACAGCTCAGCGCTTTGTTTCCCACAGGGACAATTATTTGAATCTTCTGGGGAAACCCAGCTGTCTTTTGTTAAGACAGCACTTACTATACACCATCACAGGCACCATTCAGTAAATTCTGCATATTAAGAACCTTTCTGTACTACTATCACAGCTCTCTGTCCTCCACTCCTCACTGTGCTATTCCAGCAGTTACCCACTATTTTATGCATCTGTTCCCACACAAATGCACAACAAAATGCAAATGTACAACAAAATGACTTCTTTAAAAACGTTACTGTAGCTTTTGTTATTGTTTATTTTCAGTTTGCCTATATTATGTTACCCATTTAAGATGATGGTTTTAATTAAAAGAGTGGTTTGCACCATATAAAAATAAAAACCTGAAACTGCTATGCTGATTCAGTGAAAACTGGAACACCTGTTTCCCATTCAGTGCCAGTAATAATATATAAGGCAAAGCACAACTGCTGTTAAATTACACTTAAATACTGCATATTCCTTACCTATTACTTATCTACAAGCTTTTGTACTTATCTACAAGGTTTTGTCAGTACAGAAGAGCTGGAAAAGGGAGAAAAGAATTTGCCTGACCTTTTGATATACCTAAAATAACTAAATTACAACTTGTGCATTGTCATCTCAAAACATTAATCTCTATCTTGCCAAATATTTAAGGATTTTCTAAGCTCTGATTTGAAAGTTATCCTACACTGGAGAAAATAGGTTAAAAATCTCCAGAAATTTCTGAATGATGCAATTAAGTCTCATGTCTGGTTAAGTATTTCATCACATCAAGATGTAGCGAAGTTGCTTGAAGCACAATGACTTTAAATCCATTTGCCAATTGTTCTTTAATGACACGTGACTTGTTTCAGTAGTTTCTGACTGTCCAGATTCTCCAGATTCTCTACTGCTTGCCTGGAACACAGCTTACAGCGGCAGATCTTGGATAGGAATTCACTACCCCTTGAGTAGCTCCATTACTGGTGTGGGCCCTTCTGATGAGAGGCTGCTACAGCTCAAAAAGTGTGTGTTCTAGTGACAGGAGGAACTTGAAGAATACTTGAATGCTTGAACTTCGTAGGCTAGAAAGGATCAAAGACTAAGTCATAAAACACAACTTTCACTTTATACAGCTTCTTTAAAGATAAAGAATTTTGAGTTAATTGTAGTTTCTCTTCCACTCAGCAGAGGAAAAACAAGGATTAAAAAGCAATGGCAATGAGAAAGAAAAAAATCTTAAGAGTCAGATGAAAACATTTTGATGGAAGTTTTCTATTGTAAAACTGAGCTCTCTTGAATCAAATACTACAGAGTAAACTGTCAACTTGTCCAAAATACCTCCAACAGAAAAGACAAGACTTTCTCAAGATTTGGAAGGCTCCAGATTAATCTCCAGACTGACCTTGCTTTCCTACTCTGACATACACTAAGGCATCCTATAATCCCTTTCCTTCCCCACATCATCAAAGCCCCAGTGCCTCAGGCAAGTCCCTCCCACCTAACTTCAATGTTTGTATCAATACCTGACAAAAAGTCTTGCTTCACATTCCTCTAGGACCATTCCAGACTTTCTAAAATAAATTTCCTGTCATTCAAGCATACTTCCTACTTTAGGTTCAAACTCTCATTCATCTTCATTCCCACTTACATTCCTCCTGCTCAAATTCAGAGGATTAACTCCCTCTATATTTCTCTAATACCTCAGCTACCTTTGACAGCATCCTACGTATGTCCTAAATTTTTTATGTCACAAATACTCCAGATTTCAGAAACCCAGCCTGTACTATTTCAATACCTCTTTCTTTCATTATGCTTTCCAGCTGAGAGCCCCTAGTTCAAAAGTATCTGTTTTAAATATCAGAATGGTCTTCTCCAAAGAGGTGAAGGTTACTTTCGGGGTCAATGCATCAAAAGTCAAGCAAACAGCTCTCCCCAAAAGGTAAGGTTTGTTCTTAGGTTTTTTTGAAGTTTCATTTATTAGTTGCTTACTCTCCCATAAAATTTGTAACAACAATCTTGAAGTCTTAGACTTTAGGAAATTAAACTTAAGATGCACAAATTTGACTGAGGAAAGCAGTTGATAGCAGTTTTCTCAAGCCAAGAGATCTTAAATGAGTCAAGATTATCCCCCTGTGTTAGCTCAACATACTTTGGTCCCCCACATTCAACTGCAGAAGCTTTCACAAATCGAACAGGTTGCAAGCCAACAGGTTCAATGCTCAGAGTGTTGTTTTCAACAGCTTCCAGAACAGCTGAGGCCAACTGCAAGAGAAATTTAGAAAGCAGTTAAAAACAGCTCTGCTTCATCCATTGCCTCAAAGCAGTGACATATTTCTTCTTCTGAAAAGTTAAGAACACGGGGAAAAAAGAAAAATCAACCCACCAAACAAAAATTCTATTACAAATAAGATTTCACTTTCATCATGAGCAAGAGATCCCATTTCCAGGCTCCTGCTTAAATTCTGCCCTCCAAATAACCCTGCCTTCCCTGAGGCAAGCTAACTTCCTTTACAGCCAGGAATGTAGTCAAGCATGTTTAAGATGCTAACTGTATTTTCAGCCTTTCCTCATACACCCAAATAGCACATGTATTTGTACATGCCGTGCTCTTGTCAGAGATTGAGTATGGCACAAACTTTATTTTAAAAAATTGGTCTAATTTTATTGTGATGTATGAAAAATACAAAATTATGCTGCATCCATCCTTATCTTGAATAAAACAATGTCACAATGTTATGTCACTGTTTTTCAGCTAAAGATAGCTCTAAGCAAGGTGTTCAAACAAGTAAGACTGAACAATATATAGAAAAGCCAGTTGCAATTTTCAAACACTAGTCTACTTAAAGTGCAGCTTTGCTCAGGTTTTTTAAGTTCACTCTTTATAAACAATCACAAGATACTGGAAATGTGACCTTTTTGCTTGATTGGACTGAACGCTTGCCGAAGACCACTGTTTCAAGTAATAGCCATTACTTGATTTAAAAAAAGCTGCAACTTATGTTACTAATGAAATAATTTTGTGCCAAGGTTCCTTCCTACTAAGTAATAAAGATATTTTTTCTATTGTACTCTAATTATTTTAAGACCAGAATGTTACTATTAAAGTAGTTCATATGAAATACTCTCTCTGCCATCTCCCAAAATCAAAACACTACACATACACACAAAAGGCTACTGAGAGTTAATGTAATAGTTCAACCATTCACACAACTGCATTTTCAATTATTCAAAAACACAACAAGTGTAATTTATTGTTTGGTTTAACTGCACACTAGCCTATCAATAGCCAAGTGAGAACAGAAGTTGGTCACTACACACAGCATCTGGAAACAATAAATGGTGCAACTGACAAGTGCTAGAAGCCTCATTCTTCCCTTAAGAGGCAATACAAATCTACAGTAATTATATTACCACTGAAGAACAAAATCCAAAATTAAGTTGCTGCAAAAGACAATAGGATGGCCTACTTACATATACTGCAGAAGCAATTTAATTCCCACAGTAACCAAGTAAACTTTTTAGTGGGAGAGGTTCATATGGTGCTGTACACCAACCATAACAAACTGGTGTACAATTAACTAAAAGACTGCACGTGCTTACGGCCAGCAAGTAACAGCAGATGAAAAGAATGGGAAAAGAACATAACATCTCCTGAAAACAACAGATGAACATTGTGAAGAACATGTAGGATTTTCTGTGTGAGGTGTTTAGTTTTATTGGGAAAGAGTATCAATACTTAGGACTTTAAAATTTCTTATTCTTTTTCAATAAAGATCTAAGAATATGCTCCCTTTTCCCTACTGACTGATACTACAACTACAGCCTGTAAATGCTGCTTAAAAACAAAAACTAAGTAAAGCAGTTGGATCTGTAATCAGTTTCACATTATTCCTAGGATAGGTAAAACTCCAGTCTTCCCTCTGTATGGGAGAATGTGTGGGAATAACACAAGGAAAAAAGTCTCATAGTTTGATTCCTCTAAAACCATATTTACAAACTGCCCCTGTTGAATCTTAAATCCCAAAGTCTAATTCTTGTAACTCAAATCTCTCTTCAAGAAAAGGCCCAGACTGTGCTTGCAGTGTGCTTTGACTGATATGAGAGAAAATCAGTCCAATAAATTAAATATATTGCTCTCTACTGCCCCCTATATAAACAAGAGACAGAACATGACTTTTACACTGTATTTGAAGTATCGGGAAGAAAACTTCCATCCATTCCTACGAACATCAGATTCTGACAGACAGGAGTAACATTTGAAGAAGTAGACCTAAAAAGGCCATATCTGGAAGAGCATAAATGAAATAGAATAGTGAAGAAAAAAATGGTCATTTCAATACTCCAGACCAAACTTTAGGACTTCACTGTAAATTGTCACACACTAATGAAACAAAAATAGTTAAACTTCATATTGAAAACAATATAGTAGTCTTTTGGCTCCATGATCATATTTAAGGGGAAGACATCAGTGACCACATTTAGACCATTTCCATTACCTCACTTTTGGAGAAGGTTAAACATGGAAAAATATCTTCCCGATAAATTTTGTCCAAGAAAGGACACGTTCTGTCCATAGTAGGCTCATCCTTCCAAGATCTGAAGTCATTGTACAGAGACAGGTCAGCCTAGAACACACAAAGATTCACATATTTTAGTAATGTAATTATCACACAAGTGCCTACCATTTGCAAATATCCACAGGTAAATAATAAGCATTAAAATGCTTTCTACTGTAATGTGAAAGAATGCTATCATGGTTCAGCTATGAATACCCTCTTAAATCCACTTTCCTAAGCCTGTAAATTCAAGCGAATCAAAACACACAATTTTCAATACACAGAGGTAATGCATCTACTAGTTACCACTACACTACGAACAAGTTAATAACTTTCCCCCATTTCTTAAGCGTACAGATAGCTCTGAAAAAGTTAGGAAGAGCCAGAAAACAGTTTCCATCTTCATGCATCTTCATTACAGTATTTTAGTCCACCTCCATCTATATAAGTTAAGAAAAGCAGAGAAATTCAAAGAAAACAATGTGAATCCTAGACATTTTACACATTCACACTGCATCTGACCCAAACACTAAAAGAAAATAGAGTAACACACTGAATATACTGAGAAAACAGGAAGTCAATGTACAACTCAATTAAAAGTACAGTTATTCTTCATTTTTCATCTTTATGCCAAAACCCTCTCCTATACCTCCCCACAACAGAAAGGCAAGGATGTTCACTGGGAATGATTTACGAGCCCCACAGCTCCTCTAGTGTCAGAGACTGAAATAGTTCATGCCTCAAACATTGATAAAAAGTTTTAAAGAAGCTACAACCACAGAAACCTCCTTGAAGAACTTTGGACTGTAAATCAAACTACTGAGATTAGACAAAGGGAAAACTCATTCTTTCATCAACCTTAGGCCCAGCGAGAAAAAACAAGTAAACAAAGAAAAGAATGTGAGCCAAACCCAGCAACCGTGCTAAGATTCATCCCTGGCTGAGTTTGGGGTGGGGGGGGAAGGCACAGCTCACAGAAGCCAGGCTTACACAGACTGGACACAACTGAGGGGGGAGGAGGAGGTTTCGGGTGCATGATGTAACCTCTGTTGAGAGGCAATAAACACCCATCCTCCAATTACACAAACCAGCCCAGCTGTGGAACCCCCAGCCCCACAGGGCACATCCACGTGAGAGGCTTTGCCCCACAGGACTGCACACAATGCAACAGACCCAGAGTCTGCTGTAAGGGACTGCCCCCCTCCCCCAGCAGGACATGCCCGGACATGCCTACCTAGCCAGAGCATATATACCCTTAGGATTCTATGCTTTCTGGGGGGACCTTCACCACCAAGAAGATCAGCTGGAGAGGATCAACGGAACATCGATGGGATCCACGGATGGTGATATTTTCCTTATTCTGTCCCTGTCACTCTCTTTCTGTCTCCCCCTCCTATTTTCTACTTCTTTCTTTCTCTCTCTCTCTCATATCTACCATCAAATAAAACCCGTATTATTGTCCCTGGCATATGGTCTCATCACTGGTCTTGTCACTGGTCTCATTTGTACCTTAATTTGGGCAGAGGAACTTCTAAAGAACCTTAATAATAATTGGATCATAACATCTAGTCAAAGAGGAAATGCTAAAATTACCTATTAAATCATGCTAGGATGAACTGTGTTCTGTGTTAGGAAAAGATAATTGTACCTGCTTTGAAAATACCTTGTTTTGTCATCTCCATGCTGAGATCAGTTAGCAGTAGGATGGCACCTACACAGTGTGGTGGTCCAGAGATGGGTACTAGGTTGCTATTAAAAATCTATTTGCATTATGGGGCAGCCTGTCCCATGGGCTTGCTACCCACTAACAGCTAGAGCACACCGAGGTACTCCCAGAGCACATGGTCTGCTTAAGGGTTACTTGAGAAGGATCTCGTTCATGGGCTCCAACACTGCCACAGGACACAAACCAAGCAGAGTCGGGGTGAGTGCTTCTGACACATATAGGAGTGCTTCCTAATCCAACATATAAAACTAACTCCAATCCCAAAGGGATATGCAACACCATCCTCCTCCCCACATGCAACACCATCCTCAGACTGGTTTTGACATTCTGCTTTAGCACATTTTTCCCCTGTTTAAATCCCTTTCTTGAACTACAGCAGACCTATACTCCTAGAACTACAAAAGGATGTACACTGCAGGAGAAAGATAAGCCAGGATGTGAATTTAAAATTTTGCACAATTAAAAACAAACAATACAGATAAGATAATGAAATGGGGAAATAGCATATACTAAAAATTGATTTTTAATCCTGTTTAAAAGATCAGTATGCTGCTTTGAACCAACCTCAGTCTCTTTTTCATTCCCCATTTATTACCCCTTCTCTAAGTTCTCAGCACTTTGCCATTCTTTTACATAGATGCTTTGGGGAGTTCTTTCACCACTTTCAGGGGTTTTTGGTTAAACTTTCTTATTTTTCTTTTTTTTTTTTCCTTGAAAAGTAACCTACAAAAATTAGACTGGAAAACTTGTTTTTCATTAGAGCCACTTGCATTACACTCAAGTACAATCAGGAACAACTATCTTAATTAAGCTAATCCATAAGTGTTCTGGTTGCTAAGCCACCAACTTCATTGTGCAAATGGAATTCAATAGGTGTAACTTGCTCCCTAAAGGAACATTTCCCATAACCTAAAATCCATCTCAGGTCTGGCTTTAAAATTAATACAATCAAGAGACACCAGGAGAAAAACATCAATTTTTGATTCGTACTCTAGAATTCTAAAAATTAAGATGCATTTCTTATTAACCTGGTTATTTTCTAGATTTACTCAATTTTACCCAAGCCTACAGTTTATAAAGAAGCTGCCTTGAAAAAACTGTTCAGTGACCATAGCTTGTTTGATGTTCTTCCTTTTCAATCTACAATGTGTGATACATGTGTATCTCCTCCCAGGTTTTACTTATGCTTTCACTAGATCCCAGTTTTGATTACGTGAAATTAAATATACAATCAAACATAACAATTCCAGTTAATTTTTTTATGCTTTCATTACAGTAAATATGACATAAGCCAAGTATCTCAGCTCTTTGAACAACACTGATGCATTTATCAACATTTCTGGTGAGGGGATGCTACCTGTCTGCTTAAGATCCAGGCAGCCATTTAGCTTATCTTAATCTTTTTAATATCTAAATTCATTAGACACATCTATTTATCATAAAGGTTATTACCGCATGCTGGGAAATATTCCTCTGGGATGTTGGCACCTTTCTAGCTCCACTGCAATTTAGGGTGGACAGCCAGCCACTCTTGACTCTGTCTACATTCCACAAAGAAATCTGAGAGCTGACCTGTATTTACAGCCAGCTCCCTCCCAAAACACAAAGGTCTAGACTCTGCAAGAGGGTTCAAAGCTATTGGCTCAGGGCCAACACACAGCCCTGAGCAAAGGTACTGTTGACCCCCTTTTGAAGTCAAGTCACTCGAAATCAGAAGAATGAGATTCAAAGAGTAACAACTCAGTGGCAAGAACAACTAGCAAGGAGGAGACAGAACTAGAGTTTCAAGCCCAAGCTCCCAAAAATGCAAAAATATTTACCTTAGAGCAGCTATAAATAAAACCAGTAAATAAAGCACTGGATAACAAGAGCAGCTGGGAAGGCATGTCTCCCTTGCTTAAAACAATGTCCCACCTACCATGCCAAAGGCAGTCTTGCTTTTTTCACCCCATTCTACACTCCGTTAAATACTCCTGCTCAGAAGAGAAATAAAAATACTCAAGTCCTAGTGGGTGGAAAACCCATGTGTTTCCTAGTGATTCCCTGGGCTGTCACTGGAAGAAAAAGTCACCAGTTTGAGCAGCCTTGAGCAGTCTCAAAGTGTCTCCTTATGCAGCCAACAAAAAGGAGAATGAACTAAAGAAAAGTGTCAAGCAGCACGTCCTTCACGATCACCACTTTCTCTCCATGAGAAACTGAGGCAAAACAGATTTCTCCCGTCTCTCACTCTAGCACAACGCTTAGAGAATTCATTGACTCATGACCTCAGTCTAATGCTTACAAAGTAACTGGATTCCATCCCAGCTCTGTTTTCTGAAGGGCAACAAGGATTCAGTTTTAGTAAGGAAAATATCCTGGATACCACTGGAAGTGGGCAAGCAGGTTGTAAATCATCTGGTTTTTTAAAGTTTGGGTGTGAAACACAAACTGGAAGACGCCCTAATTTTCTAGGTTTATAGTAAAATGGTGTCTAGTACAAATGCAGTTAATGATGACTGGCAAAATAAAGTATAAAGATCCAGTCAGCATATTACCCCTCTGACAATAGCCAGCAGCCACAGAGCTGGCTGAAGAGACATCTGAGAGGAATGTGTATTCTTTTACAGCCTCAAAACTTCTAGCAGTCTGTAGCTAAAGAAGCTTTCTAAACCAAATGTCATATCTATCTTCTATATACCTTGACAGGCTTTCTTTTATCACTTTGCATAACTTTATTTTGAACATATTTTAATCTTGCTTCCTCGTGACAATGTTTCATTATGTATTGACTAAAAATGATTTTCCTTTTAACTTCCAGAGTTTTCATTAATTCATTAATAATTGTTCATCATTCATCTTCCCCATGTCACCTGAGATTGCAGAGATTTTTCTTCTACCTCAAGTATCTCTCTACACAGAAATCTTTCCATTAGGCTTGACCATCTACGTCACACTTCCTTGTATTTTCACAATGTCCTTTCTGAGATAAATATATCACAGCTGCATGTATAGAAACAAACTTTTACTACATGTTTCTACAACAGTATAATACTTCTTTTTGTTATTTATTCCTTTCCTAAGAACTTCTAAGTCTCTGTAGGTCTTTGACCATAACTGAACACTGAGATGGGGTTTCAGACAATGATCAACAAGGACGCTATCTTTTTTTTCCAGCATCGTGTAGCTCTTTCCAAGTTGACAACTGCAAGCTTGCTAGTTGCATTTTTTTCCTAGATGCTTTATTTCTCATTTATTGATTTTTGGATTTCATCTGCTGTTCTACTAACCACCCAGTAAAATAAGCTCCTTCTCAACTCTTTGGTCAATTTTTACTAGTACCATTCCAAGGACTCAGTTACCAAGCTTTTGCATCATTATTTCCCCATTTTCAGTTACACCAGTAGATTTAAAAAACAAGCAAACAAACCAACAAAAAAAACCAAACAAACAAAAAACTCCCACACCACACAAAAAAAAACCCCCCACACAGGCACCAGGATTCCAGTGACTCTTTACCTGTTCTCTAATAAATTACTGATTTCGTCTTTTCCCTGGCCTCTTTCACCCACTACTGATCTATAAAATTACTCCTCCTCTTTTCTACGACAGTTTATACAATGCTGATAAAAGTCTATGAACTTTCAGTGATGGACTTCATAAAAATCACCAGGATGTATCATTCAGTTATATTGTGTGGGGTTTTTTAATTACCATGTGCAATTCCAATATTTGAAATCTTACCTCATCTTCCCTTAATGACTTAAAGGTAAATAAGACTTGGAAAAATCACCTCCTATTGGTACGTAAGAGAAGTTCTTTCATTAATGAAAAATGTCTCTAAGATAGTAAGCATTACATGAAGATTTAATACATACGATATTTATTTTGAGTAAAACAAAACAATAAAGCCAGTTTATCAGCAAAAAGAGAACAATCCTTGTACATTACCTCTTTACAGTCTTTTACAATTGGCTGCATCATGGTAAGGTCCTGGTGACTGCCGCCCATAGCACTGCTTGTACTCTTGTTTCTTGCATGGCCCTTCTTAAAAGGAGTTTTTCCACCAGACTGGAACTCCTTAGTTGGAGATGTTGGTGAAGTAGACAGTACTAGTGTTTTCAATGCTGCTACTTCAGCCTGGAGGACATCAATCTTCATGGGGCAGAGAGGAATAAAGTCATTAACAAACAAAAGTATATTACTTTATAAATACGGTAAATCAATTAACAACATCTCCGGCCATCTTGGTGCAAACCAAAACTTCATCTTCCAACAGTACTAACACACAGATGCCTATGCAATTACATATTGTAGTAACATTGGCTTCCTATGCACCTTGCTGGCTGACATTACACTGAAACACCGTGTCCATGGGTGTTTGCTAAGACTATGTCAAGCAACACAAAACAACTGAGTATATATTCTAAAAATGTATACAGGTAATGCTCTATCTTTATGATTCACACTTCAAATTTAAAACCATGTGAAAAGACAAAGCAAACAAGCTGGGAAAAAACTCACCTTTCCTTGTGCTTCTTTTAACTGTTTTTCTGCTGCAGCTTGTTTGACATTTGCTTCTTTAACCATTTTGTGTGCTTCCTATAAGAGATGTTTAGCTAGTGTAAATGCTTCATACAAATTTACGAAAAATCCAACAACTAATGACATACTTTTGCGTCATGAAGACTACTTGTGAATACTAAGTCGTGCAATAGTCTGAAATGAAATAGCTACATTAAAAAAAAATCCCTACAAATCTATCATTTTGATTCATCGCTGGCCAACTAAGGTTCTCCTTGGTTCTGAGCCCAGATTCAGCAACTCCACCCACCTCCAGCAGGAACAATACCTGTCAGGAACACCAGGCTCCAGTCACGCTCCAGTGGCTCACAAATTCCTTGACCCCCAAGAGAAAGACTCAACCAGTAGCAACAAAAGCAACATAGGCACAGTAGCACAAAAGATCTTCTACTTCTTGTAGCCAGAATAACTAGTTTTTAGACAACTGTAAATTTCTGCATGAAGGAAACCAGTCAAACAACTATGAAGTCTAAATTCTGGCCATCAATAAAACAGACAAAACAACAGCATAAAAACAGTTCATCATTTAATAAACATTTCTTAAGTAGAATGGAAAAAGCACTAATAAAACAATCCAAGTAAAGAAACAAGGCTAAGCCAATAAAGAAGGAAGCATAAAAGGACTGAGGGTTTTTCAAACATCCTTTTACCTCATACCTCTAAGCCTTTTGTCTGTATAATGTATTTGTTTAGGCTCTGATCCAGCAATTTGCACCTATGATCAAATTACTGTTCTCACATGGTACTTACTGAAGGCAACAAAAATCGAAATATCAGAGCCACCAACCAAATTACTTGGGATAGGATCCTTTTCATATCTGTAAAGCGCCTAGCACATCTGGACACTATATAAATAAAACAAAAAAGTTCATACGTCGTCATACCGAAAGATCTGGCTCCCACTGGCATACAACACAGCTGTATAATATGGGTTTGTAAAATTCTAGTAAGTAACAAGACACATGCAGGAATGGGAACATACACATTTATACAATGTGTACAAATACATTTAACATTGACCATGCAGTTTCTGCTTAGTGATGCACCTTTGAAAGCAAAGCATGTTACTGTGCTATTACAGTGTAATAATGTAATATATGCACCCAGCTGTGCAAAACAAGACTCAATCCTCCACTGGGATGCAACAATATAAGCCCTAGCATGTCTGTTTATATGGCTGCTGAAATTAGCAGGATTCAAAATTAAACATGAATTCAAGGGCTGCAGATCCCAGTGCAAAAAATCAATAAACCTCACCACTGTGTCTTGTTAGAGCCTCTTAGTGAAATCAAATCAAAAAAGAAAACTTAGGTAACATGCCTATAACAGTCCGGAGAATTCAAACTCAAACTATTATTACTAATAAACTGTATTTCAGACATATTTTTAACAAATTGACACACTGTTCTAAGCAATGCAATGTCATAAATATAAAATTTCACTGAAATTTTTCTTTTTATTACTCCACAGTTAAAATACCTACCCGACATTTTCCTGCCCCTATCACACACAAGTATTTATGCTAAAAAATACCCTTCCACTCTTCTATTTATTTTTTTACAGAAAGGAATTGCTTAATATTTTAAGTAACCTTGCCCTACCAGGATGTAGTTTGTAATTTGATTTTTGAATGTCAGTATTTTCAAATGTTTAATAGCACTTTTATACAACATCATAGGTTTAAACTCTGCTTCTAAAACATACCTAATGTTGTATCCCTATGCATATGCTGAAAGCCTATACTTACGATTTACTAAATGTATAAATCATCCATGGATTATGAAATTTATTCTGACAGTTAAAGATACCACAATTTAGGCCCAAAGCATTCCTGTATATATTCCTAAAATAAAATGAGAACTGATCCTACTTCAAGCTACGGATTTAGCATTTTTTTTCCGTGTAATACAATTTCACAATCTTTGCTGGTACTACTGCCTTTTCCTCAAATGCAAAAGTCCCACTTAAAGTTCAGGCTTCTCACTTGGTAACCAGGTTTCACCCTGGTGCATCACTCAGCACTAATGTTTCTTTTGAAGTCTGTGGGTGAAGCATGCTGCCAGACCCAAAATTCAGAAGCTGAAAGCACTGTTAAGTTATGTACTTGCTACCTCCATTCATCTGGAACGATGTTATTTTTTTATTTAGTCACCATGGCAACCCCAAATTTAGCTCTTATCTAGATAGCCTTGTTGTCAGACAGAGAAGCTGTCTCAAAACACTTATGCCAAAAAATAAGCTGATATATTTTCCTTATTTTCTTCATTTTGTGTCTAGGCAGATTGACAAGCTCAATAAGGTGTCTTACATCTAAGTGAAAAGTCTGCTGCTTTCTGTTAAGCCTCTACTTCAACACACTCAAGTCTTCAGGACACAAATCCCTTTATAGGCTTATTGCAGAAAAATTCAACATACAATATACTGGTTCTACATTTAACATCTGGCTCAGCTTCCCTTAAGTATATCACATCGAAGACTCCAACAAACCTCAAACAGACTAGCTGTAAGTTCTTCCAATTCCTGTCCAAGTTGATCTCGCACTTTAGAAAGCCTTTCACATTCTTCATCTTTTAACTTCAGCTCCTATGGAAAATTGAAAGTTATTTATTCTGACTTAGAGTAGTAATTTGGCCTTTTAAAGCTAATACCACAAGAGAGGGGGGACAAAAAAATAAAAGCAAATAATCAGAGTAGCATAAAACCTTTGCTAAACAAAGCCTTTCAAAATAGTCATCTTAACACTAAAAGCAATTAAATTAATGCTATGCATATATAGCTGTTTCTTCCTGCCGTACAGAATTATACTAGGCCAATCTAATGTATAGCTAAACCTAAACACCAACATTTCCAAAATACCCAGAAGCAAAAAAACCCTTTTTTCCCTGGAAGTATAAAAAGGCTGTATTCACATAAAATATAGATCAAATTAATTATTGGGGCAGACAGAACACCAATTCATCTACCCATTCCTTAAAATATGCTTAAAGTAATCCTTCTTAAAAAATAAAAAAATTAATTTCAAAAATCAGAAAGAACTGTCTCAGGACAACCCGCAATTCTAAAATCTTAAAACATATTTTACTGTAAATACTGTCTTCCAAATACCTCCTTACAATGTTTCCAAAATCATACTTTAATTATATCCTTGCCCTTGTTTATGCAGATATATAAATAAAATTAAAGCAACTTAATGAAATTCCAAATGTTAGTGTCTACAACACTAAAATTTGAGTGAAGGTCTGACCATAACCATTTTTATAGTAAGACTTTAACCCAGATTCGGCAGTAGAAGGGTTACACACGCCCAATCTCATCTGTACCAAGGATGAACCGGGCTACTTTGCAGAGAAGTAAAAAAAGGCTGACAAGAAATTTGAAAGAAAGTTCTTCTCCCCTCCTGCATCCATTAAACCCTGGAATCTCTTGCAGAAAGAGAAGGATGTAGAGATAAAGTAGAAGAAAGAGAAGTAGCCAATTCTGACCTTTGAAACTTTTTTTGGCCCTAACTCCCTTCTCATCCCCATCCATCTCTTTCTCCTCTTCCTCCTGCCAAGAAAGGCATTTCATTCTTGAAATGCAAGACCCAAGGCTGTCACTAGTAAGGTTAAAGACTTTAAATACAATCTAGCAATGATTTGCTCTGAAAACCTCCACAAGCCAGCAAAAAATAGCTGCCTTCAGAAAACTGTGGGAGGCCAGTCACAAGAGAGTCATAAAAAAAGGTCCAAATGGAAGCTTCCCTTGTGTTTTCGGAAGGTGGTTAGCATTTATTCCAAAGTCTTCATGACTGAAGTAATGTTGCATACAACAATGTGGGAAACTGCATCTTGCCTTGTAGCATGCTGGTACTAGGTCTTGCTCTCAATTTCTGCAGTGAAATTGGCAATAGATTTTTCTATAAGGTGAAGGGTCCTGTTTGACTTCAGCTCCTAGACTGGACAAGAGTTTAGGGATTCTTCTAGAATCATTTAGTATCAAAGGCATTATTCTACCCTTCTTTTATTTGGTTTTAACTTTGAATATATTGATTGATTTTTAGTCTAGTTTGTTTGTCATTTGGATTTTTTTGCTTTCCATATGCAACTACTTTGTAAGGTACCACTTAAATGATGGAGATTTTTCCAAACACTGTATTTCTCAAATTCTATTCAAATCTTACTTGCTAGCTACTATTCTGCACACAGTGACCTATCTCTTTCTCAAAAAAAACCCCAAAAAGGCAGCAGGAAAATAGCTACATATGGAGGCATGAAAAGGAGAAAGCAATACAAAAAACTGAACACAAAAAAAAACCTGGAAAAAAGAAGAGTTTAAAAAAAGAAAGGGGGAAACAAAATTTAATTATTTTGTGTTGGTTTAAATTATTTCCCATATAAAGTATGGTTCTTAATCAGGAAATGGAAGGTTCTGATGCAAAATGCTTGAAGCTCAAAAAAAAGTTGAAACTTTTCCTATAAACGCAGAGGAAACGTCAACATTTCCTTTGGCTTACTTCCCTGATTTGTAAGGACAATGCTACATACGCATCAATACGTCTTAAGAGGAGGTTATATTAATATTCAGGTCAAGAGCTGTCAAACTAACAATGCAAGTAAAACAACCCCAGGTTCACCTACCACTACCAATACACTACTTACATAAAACATTTTGCCTGCAACTGGAAAGATTAGGAGAGACTAGATTAAAATTTAGGCAGATGAGTGAAGTTTCTTAACAAAAACAAAAAGACAACACCAGGCAGTCTACTACGCATGGCTGCTTAGCTGGATTTGTCAAACACTGGGCAAGTTTCCATGACATGATTCAGGAGAAGCATAATGTAAGACATTATTTTTGTCAAGAAAATTTAAGCTCAGGTCTTTTAGGCAAGGCAGAAATAAAGAGTGCCCAAAGCAAAAAGCTTAGCAGTTATTAGAAACATTACTACTGCCTGTGTCTTAAAGGCATTACTGGAGATTTCCCAGCCATACCCAATAAAGAAGCAGAAAAGACAACTCTGTGTGTGCTAGACCAACCATTCATGCTGCAGTCCTTCACACATTACTGTTCTGAAAAAGTAACTACATGAAGATGAGGAACTATTAAAAAGCACACTACAAACACACTTACAGAAGGCAAGAAAAAAAATTAATTTACATGGGGAAGAAAAAAACCTTACAGTTAAAAAAAAAAACTGTATCAAAGAGTCATATTGTTGTTTATTTCTCTTTGATCTTCTCAGACTACAGGGTGGGTCTTCAAAAAGAACCAGTGAGATAAGAAATGGAAATTACTGCTTCAAAACCATTGACACTTTACATTCTAGAAAGAAAATCATCCTACATCTAGCTCAGCAATTTAACCAAGTCAGAACTAGGTGCATAATACTGAGGAAAGAACATTTTCTACAGATATCACCTAAATTCTGAACTGTGGGATACTGCTGAATTCTGAAATTGTTATAAAAGTATTTATATTAAATGCACTCCTATTTGACTGGTCTTCACTCACCACACAAGTTAAACAAGCTACATAAAAATCAGTCCTTTGCAACCAGATTCACAAGGGTGTTTAATGTGACAGAAGATCCAGAATATCTAGCAGTATTTCACACACTATTGAATTATCTTACAGTGTGGGTGAAGATGCTTCTATTTTGCTTTCATATAGTCTTCTTTCTACTCGCCTGAGAAAATTTCTCTGCCTACAATACACAGCGACAGCATAAGAGATGTGGAAACTTTCATCCAAGACAGCCCGAAACTGCTAAAACACCTTCAGAGAACCAATGCACCTTTAATAATCACAAGCCTGTGGCCTTAAACTTGAACTGCAATAGGATTTTAGAAAAGACTGAAAGCATACTCTTCAGTATGGTTCTAATGCACCCTCATTTTTATTGTTAACTTATAAGAAAATAACAGAAATTTTAAAATGCTGAATAGTACTGTATAGTACTACTGGAATTCCTGGGTAGTTACTGTGAACCTGTTTATTGATTAATCCATGCAGAGTTTTAAAATATCATGTTTTACTGCGGATCTCAAGACGTGAGATCAAATTGTAACACTCAGTTTGTTTCCAAGATGAAAAATGTATACAGAAATTGAAACCTTTGAGGGAAAATTCTAAATCTGAGAATCAGGCTCTCAAACTATGTTGAAATTGACCGTACTACATTCTATACTACCACCTCTTTCACCAGAATTACTGTATCAGGGGAAAAAAAATCAATTTTATTCTATTAGGAAAATATAATTAATTCACATTTTACTACAAAAAGTCAAACATGGTTTTACTTGCTACTAACAAGTGTACATATCTTACTCTAAAGACCATGGGAATCATGGAAATCAAGTATGTTGTTACCATCATCTCTGGCAGACTGCTTTTTCCTCATCAAAGAGGGCTAAAACATCTGTTTGTTTGACAAGGAAATAACTTTGGGCCAAATCACACAAAAATTCAAGGAAAGCATGAATATAAACTGCTAAAGCTCAGAAACTACAGGTAAGCTATCCAAAATACATGCAGTATGCTGGTTAACTAAGATGAAAAGCAAAAGGTATACCTTTGCAAGGATTCCACTAAATTTGTATATCAAGAAATACCATGTATCAAAATACCATCACTATTCTCTGGGAGGCTATCTACATGTGGTTGGCCTACCTTCAATAACCACAGTGACAGAGCTCAATCCAAACATGGCAGAGAAAATACAAATGCATAGAGACGTGAGGACATAAGCTCCCAGGCATTAGAATCACTAAGCCTTTCAACACCTTCTCAATTTCCCTGTTGCTGCTTTAGAAGATTAGTGAAACAAGAAGGGTTCAGGTGATGTAAAGCAAACACTACTCATCTCCACCTTTAGAATACAGCCAGAAATTAAGACTTCAATGAAAAAATAAGGAAAAAATAATCTGAATGGTCTCAAAGATTGAAAAAAATCTGTCATTTTAATTAAGGGAGCATTTTAAGGCAAAAGTATGTAAACTCTTATATGCCTCATTAGTACAGAGTTCAGCACTGCTGTTAACCTCTGACCCAACCTTTCTCCCAATCTTATGATATGATTTGATGCTGCAACTGATCTAGATTGAAGTAGAAAGTATATTTTTCTCTCATCAAGTAACAAAGTTTTGAAAGACTTTTTTAACAATTTTGCCAGCAAAGCCCTTCATCTTAAGAAGTCTATAGTCTTAAGAAATCCAAGGCATACACAAAGCAGGAAAATAAGAAAATAATACTTATTCTATTACTGAATAATTTATTCAGGAACCATATTGAAATGTCTAACAATTACATGGCATACATACATTATCTAATATAAAAAACCTGACAGCACATTAAGAAAAAAGTTGAACTCCAAAGCAAAGACATGAAAAAAAATCAGTGGATCCCAAGCTTTAAAATTTCCATTTCCTTTCTAGCTCCCTTTCTGATCACAATGCAACACATTCAAATCAATCTTTAACTTATAGCACAATAGCACACAGTTTGGGTAGGAAATTTGGAACAAATGAAAAATGCAAAATAGCAAATTTGCATTTACTTTGTTCACTGTCTGCACCCTGTAAAGTTTCCAGGTTCAATGAGCTCACAAAATTCAAGTGCAAATTTAATTCTCATTTTTCTCACTAGTAAACAGCACAGAAAATTACAGAGAATTTAAAGCCACTACACAAAAGACAAAGACACTACCTATTCATTACATCCCTACAGGGTTGGAACTGAGTACTCATCAACAAAAGAGAACATGCTTGGAAACGAAAGTTTAAAGATTGCATGATATATGGAGTATCACAGAGAGGATACAGCACTATGTGAACAGCCATGAGTTTTGGAAGAAAGATACCAGAGATGGATTACGGATAGAAAAAAATAGTCCTCATGCAAGAAGAGGAAGAAAGTGGGTATAACGGAAGGAATAGGGTTTATTGTTGTACAGTCTGTACAGACTCCTGTGGTGACTAAGCAATTCTGAAACAGTGCAAGTTTAGAAAGACAAGCAAAGTAAGTTACCCCTCCAGTATAACACTGGTAAGAATCACACGAGGACTGAAGAATTAGCATGAACTTTGACATCAACAGTTTCAAGTTAGTGCTGAATTGCTTTTGTTAAGATCACACAAAGAGTTTGAAAACACATAACATGCAGTTAAGTATGTCCTAGCAGCCTTCATGCCATTTCCTTAACAGCCTTAACAAATTTCAGAGTGAAATAGGAAACACTTCAATCTTTAAGAGATAAAGTGGTATACACTGGAATAAGATTTTCAGATCATTCCAAGCTATCAGTCGCAGATCCGAGTTGTGGTTTTCAAGTACATGAGCCATAATGTGGTATACTGCAAGAAGAGTTTTTCCTAAGTTTAAATGTTAATTTGTTCCTATTTTCTAGGGTTCCAAGTTTAACTGCTAGGATTATATATTCACATGCAAGGTCCTCAAATTTAGCCCAGGGATATATTTTCTTTCAGTGGTCAAAAGCTAAGCAATCACACACATTAGCAAAGGAAGCCACTACTCAGCAATAAAACAACCAACAGAAAAAGCAATGTCCAAATCCATAGTTAAGATTCACTATGACAGTAATGATGACTGCATCCAACAAGATGAGGTAGCAAACAGAGGGTAGCAAGTTCAAACACAAGATGAGCTTAAACCTAAACAAGAATGGAATCACCTAGAAGAGAAGAAAGGGCACGGATACATACAGCACAAAATCTACTCAAAAACTTAAGCACGGAGAAATGTTAAAATGATAAATAATGGCTTTGCATTTATATAGCACCATCCATCCAAACAAGACAAAGCGCTTTACAAATATTAATGAATTGAGACACAGTGTCTTCAAAGGTATCCATAATCAATTTCAAGTGTGGTGTAACAGTACTCTAAAGAACACCAGAGACATTTTTACTGCTTCTTTCCTATGCAGGCATTCCCATATGAAAGACCCCTGTTTCTAAAGCATTTATAAATTCCATGACACATGCTACACTTTTAAACTCTAGAGGAAAGAAGACTCAAAAGGTATATAATCAGTGTCTATAAATACTTATTCAGTAACAACAGAATGACAGAAAATTACCCCTATTCTCAAATGTCAGAATGAAGAAAAGCCTACATTTCAAAAAGAGAGTGTGTTTAACCAGCTATTGCAGCAAAAGCTTCCATGGTTAAGTAGCAGCAGCAGCACTAGGAAAAAAAACATTATCAAAGAATAATTCTAAGACATCAGCACAGCACTTAGAAAATTTTACATTAAATAATTACATCATAATAAATCTATAAGAAATGAGTAGACTTCAAGTGCACCTTCTGGCCCATCTATCATTCTGGAATATTAGAAATACTATGAAGAGAGAAAAAGCAGGAGGAAACAAGACAACGAACCTTACCCTCTGAGCTTTTGCAAGTTCTTCTTTCAATCGTTCATAGCCCTTTTCTCTTACTTCCAGTACAGATGGGCTCCGTAAGTGAGATAAACTGTCTGTACTCAACCCAAAAATATCTTCATTTCCTTCAGCAACATCTGCTACTGTAGCGCCCTGCAAAAACTCTCTCTCTACGTTATTGCTCTCCTTCCTGGCATTACTGTGATTGAATGACCCACTCTGGGGTCCAGAGGTAGAACAAAGAACTGCGTCGGTAACATTGATGCTGTAAAGAAAGCAATATATTTTTTATTTATATAATACATTAAGTATTTTAGAAATGGCAGTAGCGATAATGAATATATAATCATGGACACAATTTAATATTACAACACTGTAAATAATATTAAAATTGTACCTTTAATGAAGCTAACAGTTTATATGCAACAAACATCAACAATTTAAATAAAAAGACACATGGAATTTACCTGACACCTGATATTTCTCCACAGTTCAGCTGTCTGGGAGATGAATAAACAGGTTGTGTAGGAAGGTCAGAAACATTTAATGCATTGGGTTGGATTGGTGTGGAGGACACAACAGAAGGATGTGGTCGGTAGATTACACTGGGTGAGGTAGTTTGTTCCTGAGTCCCCGGCTCATTTACTCCAAGAAGATCTGGTGTAGTAGGCGAAGCAAGGTTCACTTCATGAAAGCCTTCCAAGGGGTCACTGGCCATAATAAAAGCCTCATTATATGAATCCCTAAATGAAATAATCACATTATCAGACAGTAAACAGGAAATATTTAAATATATCTGACAGCTACTTGAATTAAAACCACATTCAAATATGTTCAGAATACTTCATGATAGAATGAAAACTGTGGACTATTCTTGCAAAAGTACGAACTTCAACCACCAAAAATGTTTTTTTCCCACCCATTGCACTGCTGAGTCGAAAAGATCTAACAGCAGACTCTGCATCTAAATGGGATGATGAAATCAAGAACATACTCTACACCATAAAACACTGTAATTTTTAATATAATCTAGAGATGTTTCATATCAAAACAAATATATTTCATTCATAAATGGAAGGGGAAGACCTGGGAATCAGTGAAGAAAAAAAAACTTCTAAATGTAAAACTTCCACCTTTCATCTGAATGTAGCAAATAATCTAGGACAGAAATCAGTGAACCTTTACATAAATACAGTCCATAGTGGTTTTGGTTAAATTACTCATCCGATCTTTTAACAGTTCACTGAAATGACAGATTTAGCCAATAAGATTTCTCATTAAGTATGACGATGTATATTTAACACATCACATGATAAAGTGAACATGACAATTGTGAACAAGTATGCCAAAAATATATTACAGGTAAAAACTACTATGAATTGGCAATTTAACTGACAATCTTTCAATTTATTTTTTAATTACATATGCTTTTCATCAGATCAACAGAAAACAAGTACAACACATGATTTTTACAAGTCCTGTTTTCCAGCAGTTTATCAGAGATGACAAATATCTTTGCATAATTCAAAACTGTAATTTGGAAGTACTATGGAGAAATTTGTGAAGGAATTACTTAGCACTGATTATTCACTGCAAGAAAAAAAAACACCTTTTCCACATTATATAAATACAGAAGAGAGAAAAGGCTCGAAAAAGATACTTAACGTGAAAAAAAAACAAACAAAAAAACTGTGCATCTAAACAAAATAATACATTGTATTTTACAGAGAAAGTTGCTTGGATCTTGAAAAGACAAGGCAGGGAGAAGATCTAGAAAGAGGATGGTCATAACCATGAAGAGAGGATGCCATCAACTTACAGGTACCTCCAGTTCATTATCTACTTCACAAAACAAATGAGAAGACACCAAGAATGGAATCCCAAAATTAGATATTAAGTAATGTTTTAGTTAAATTAAGACTTTCTGGTCACCTTAAACTCAAAGAACACTACTCAAAACTGTTCTGCATCTCAAGGATTGCGGTGTTTAAACACCAGAGCGAAATAAGGAGCTTTACCACATCAGCAGGTACATGTGGGAGAAATTCAACTGTTCAGACAGCAAGAGTATGTTAATTTTTCTCTGCCTCTCTTAATTGCTCCCACAATTAAAAAAAAAAAATCACCCCCCTCTAAGAAACTGCCCAGACTCAAGGGACAAAAAGGACCTTACATAAATAAAAAGGAACATTTTTTGTTTCATATTGCTTTTATGCAGAAAATTTTATGCAGAAATTTGTTTTATTTTGAACTACCAAAATAGTTGGTATTTGTTTCAGTTGCACAAATATGATTCACACAGAAAAACACCGTCACAGTTCTGTGCTTTGAAGCATTCCTACTATAACAGAGATGAAAAGCTTATTTTTGAATTTAAGTAACTTTGGCAAATATTGCTGATTGTTTTCCCTATAATTCTTCTTAACTATTGGAAGCATTATAATTACAAGCTCTCCATGATGATAAAGCCTGTTGAGTAGACAAATTAAAATGAAGGAACTGACATAGCTACAGAACATTTCTTCAAAGTTAAATTTCAAGAATGTTTTCAGCTCTACAATGCAATTATTACATCACTGTTTTACATTTAATAAGCTAAAATACTGCTGTCTTTATAATTCATTACCCCAGTTGAAAAATATCCATGTCGCAGATCTCAAAGTCAGGGTAACATCTACACAAACACTTTCCCTTTCTTTGTTCCCACCTCTCTCCTCTTCTTCGACCACCAAGCCAGCCATACCCAACATCACTATACTGGCAACGACACCAGCTGTCACTTCCAATTCCCGATTCTTTGGATTCCAGTCTTCACAACTAACAAAAGACACAGGCTCTGAACAAGGATGCAGAAGGGCTGCCTGGATGCCTTGCCTTTTCTACAGCACGCAGGAAAGTGCACCCAAATCCACACAATCGAAGCAGAAATTGAGACCCACCTGAGAAGAAAACATGAACACGCTTCTGTCACATGCTCCCCGCTATTGACTAGTTTCTATTTCAAGTTTGAAAGACACATTGCTAGTCACTCTTAAAACTCAAAGTCTGCCTTGATATTCAGTAGAGATACCATGGAACTTCAGATCACCAGTACCACTGACTGTCCACAGCTGCACACCCCACTGGGCTGAACTCTGCTATGCAAGTTTTCTTTCAAAAAACTGATTTTTAAAAAAATACTACTTAACCTTTTCCAATAATAAAAAAAGGCTCAATAAAAGCTTATTTGTTGTTTTTTAATTTATTTTACTTTTTCTGTACAAATCTTAGGGCTATCTGTTTGGACCAAATACTTTTAAGTACTTAGATTAAGCAACAAGCTAAAAGATGCACCATTCCATATATTTGTGATAACAGACACGAATCCATCTACATTCTGAAGTGCAGAAGGCCATGCTGGCTCACACAAAAAACAACCCCAATTGAAAGCCTACTTATTATCTTTCAAATGTTCAAATGCATTTCTAGCTGTCCCTCTGGACCATCACATCAATTTACAATAGCAAAATAGTATGTTTGGGGGAAAGGATGGGAGGACTCCACGCTACCTACACGGTCCCACTCCTTTGAGGAATGTTCCACTTAACTCTTTTGTACAGCTTTTCCACCTGCCTATATCCTAACCTGTCTATATCCTGCAGTATTTTTAACAGTGAGAAAAAGAAAGAGTCCAAACCAAAAAGATCATGGAATTTTATTTACAAGACTATCACTCTGCTTATCCATTAAATATTGACCTCAGCCTAAACAGTAAATAAATCCATGCATAACTTCTCAGCTATCAAAGAACAAGCTCCTTCTGATATGCTAAGCAAAAAAGTTTTAAAAGTTATACAAGTTATTCCTGGAAGAGCCGAAAATAAAGTCCCTCAGCTATATTTTTCCCATAGCCTGTCAAATGGGCACTCATAAGCAAACCATCTGTGTAAAACACTTTCCATTCACAACTTTTTTCTTTCCCAAGATTACTTCTCACTAGGCAGCGAGCAGGCAGAAGCTGGGTACACCACCCAGACAAGACAAAGAAGCCCATATTAAGTATCTCAGTTTCAAGACTCACCAACACCATTATGAAGACACATCACACATTAATGAAACCAAACACATACACAAAAAGCCAGGCGGTAGTAAAATTAAAAGCTCTCTTTTGCGAAAGAACTCCTCAAAGTAATGGTAACCAATACGAGGAGGATTAAAAATGCACATTAAATTTCAGTGTCATTAAAGATTAGAGGCTTACTTAAGGCTTGCAGGAAGGATTCATATTATTGACTAAGGCAGCAATGAACAGCCTTCCTGTGAAGGAACATGAAGCGAATGGGAAGCGGAGAGCTTTCCTAGGAGCCAAGCTGACTGTGTGCAAAAAAACACACACTGTTGACACACTACTCCTGAGTAGTAATTCTGCTACTGTGAACAAAAGCTGATATTCTGGCATTTCGGGGCAGCACACAAATAAAGTAATTAATTTTCTAAATACTTTTTCTACCACATTAATATAAGGTGAAAGCATGGAATTAGTGCCTCCCAAATACGTGATTATTTTTGTCTTAGTTGATAGTATGCAATTAGGATCACATAAAAAATGTCAAGTACTGTAATAAATCAGGATGAAACAACAAAATAAATCCACTTCCCTATGCTTTCATCTAGAAATAATGCAAATTTGGTGGGAGCTGACAAAATGTCGCTTTTTATTACCTCTTCACCGCCACACTTGCACTGCTGACTAACCACAACTTCACGAGGAAACTATGCTCAAATCTGTTATTTTCTCTAATAGTAAACTAAAATATATTACAAAGAACTCAGTTTAACGACAGCCAGTTTAACACTTCCTATAGCTTCAAACAAATTGAGAACCACAAACATTTTTAACAGCAGTCAAATCAAAATGCTTAATCTAATTTTTCTGTTATAACTCTAAGAGGGGTTTAGCTACTCGTCTGATTCAAAGCACTCAATACTAAAAAGCTCCCTGAAATGCAGTAATTTATTGTGGTTTGTTTCCTTTTGAAAAAAAAAAATTGTTGAAAACCACCTACTACAAACTCTGGAGTTTGTCTTTCAGAGATTGCTTTTGAATACCAGACACTTTGAAGACAACAACTCTGAACAACCTCCTAACTGTTATAGTCCATTTAAAAGCAACGCCAACACCAAACGTTTCACACATCAGTAATCTCATTTTTAGCTTTAATAGTAAAGAGTACCATCACAACAGAATGGCTACCTGCTCGAGTAAGAAGGAAAAAAAAAAAATCCCCTAAGGAAGAAAGTTAACACCTCTAAACATTTTCATCAAGAGCAAATTCTAGTTAGCATTTATCAAAAGAACTGCCTATTAGCCACTGTGGTTTAACCTCCATGCAGTAAGCCTTTTAATATGTAACTGAGTCTCAAAGACTTCATTTATTAGACTCCAACATCTGCCTCAGTTGATTTGCGAGGGGTCTGGAAAGTGGAATTTTTTGTAGCAGTTCCTCAAAACGACTGGCACCAGCCCACCACTGGGCCTGCATTCTTCTCAGTCGGTTTAGGAAAAAAAAATTTAAATATGTGGCATTATAGAGCCTGGAATGTAATATGTTTTTAACTCTAAAGAACTCAGTAGGGAATTAAGAATAGTGGACCAATGAATACCTTTTAAAGAAGCAGTTCAATTAAGCAGTGCTACTCCAAACCTATCAGATGTAAATAAGCGGTTTAAAATTTAAATTGTTCTAAGGCATATATGGGAATTAATTTCAAGTTCAAAATTAATTCAATTACATCTATCCAGTATAAGATATTCATGAGATGCAGGCACGCGACAAAGTTTGGTAGATTTTCTTCCTAAACTGTTCTATATTTAAGCTTAGCCAGAGATTTCAAGCAAGTTTGAACACCATTATCAATGCTAGTTGATTGCAAGAACACAATTCAAGATTTGGCACAGGAATTCCTTTAAGGTTTGCAAAAAATAATTCCCAGTCCTAAAATTTTGCAATTGTGATAGAAGTTTCTGTTTCAGGAACCGAAAACAGAACTTTTGGGGTTTTTTTTAGCCAGTAAGATATGAGAGAAAAAAAAGCACTGGACTACTCCAGTCTTTACATATTCTACTTTTATTTACATGTGACCTCACACTATGTATTTACCGACAGGTGATAAATTAGGCAGGATGGTAAATGGAAGGTAAACTGTAAGCTCGGCAAGTTGACAGACTTTAACAGCTATCAGAAACACACTTGGTTTAACGTGAGAATATTTTTCTACTGCATTCCCTCTAGTGTTGTCATATAATACTACAATGTGGGTCTTCTATTTTTACTCTCACTTTATGCACTGAAAACACTACTTTGCACTGTTTTAAAAGAAAGAGTCTACTTGATAGCAAGATTTTATGAAGTTAAAAGGATTTTTGTTTCAATGAACTGCTGATTTTAAAAAATCTCTTTTAAAAACTTAATTATAGGTGTATCTTCAACTAGAAAAATACAGGTACACACAACAAGCGTCTCTCTTACAGAAACAAGCAGCACAGAGGATTCCATGACCTATATTTATGAACTGCTTGTGAAACTTATAAATAAACATGGTTTAGAGTCTGGTGGATAGTACACCTCTTACTAGAGAGAAAAGTCAGTGCTTTGCAAATGCAAAGAATACCACACACTTTCACCGTAAAGAAACATTCAAAAAATGCTGTTCTGTTCATAAAGACTCTCAAACCAAGTTAATTAAACTGAAAATACTACTCTCTTTGCAGATGCTGTTCTTTTTAAAGCAGAGCATTGTTCTACCTTATCTAGGAAACAATTTCACAAGCCCATCTCAGGTTTAAATCTGATCACAATGACTGTAGAGTCATTCTTGCCAAGACTTGGACCTAAAGACCCTCTCATTTTCAGTTAACACTGAAAATATTCAGTAAGTAAAATTAAAATTCAGTAAAATTACCATGAATTTCCTGACATTGTATCTGCAAATGCATTTAAAGAAATATTTTCTTAATTTATTAAAAAATGGTTAGCATATTAGTAAGTGCTAATAAAGTCTCTCATACAAGTCTTGACCGTCAGGTTACAGTAAGACAATATTTTACATGCCATATTAAAAACGGTCTTAAAAATAAAAATCCAAAGTACACATCTCTTTTCTGAGAAAATCCATAAACCTAAGCGGAACAGTGAGTGACCAGCTCACTTGGTATTTTACATTAATTTTTAAACCGAGTCAATAAAAGCTATGAAGATAGCTGCAGTCTATAATCAAAATGCTTCTTGTGACTGTTCTGTTCTCCTACAGAAAAAAAAATCCCATTTTAAATATAGCATAACAAGACGGATATTCCAGTTGCAGCTGTGAGGTGCACTCCCATTTGTTATTTATTAAAAGCATAATGAGAGCGGTAAATTATTCATCCGTCCTTGCTCACTAGGTAACATTAACCAAGCACAACAGATGAATGACTGCCAAGACACAAATACAGAAGGCCAAACTTTAACCCTTCCAAAAAATCATTAAACAGATCTATAATAGAAATAACAACAAAAACATTAAAGCAACAAGATTTCAGGTTTTGCCCTATAGTGAGGAACACAAATATTTGAACAGACGGTAGCTGCCAATACATACTTCTAGTCTGAATAACCTTACATCTGCTTCAAAAGAGAAGCTGATAATTTCAGTTACAGCAAGTCTGTAGAGGAGTAATTATTTTATCTATCTAGATAATTGTTTTTGAGACTTCCTAAGAACATGCTTAAAAACGAACACAGCAAACAAACCAAGCAACACAAAACTTAGTACATTACCCGCAAACAAAACAAAAACTTTCAAACTCATGAAAGCACTGTAGCTTTTTGTAAGCAAGACAAACTCTGAGGGTATCATTAAGGCTTTGGTCACTCTGTGTTCTCCTGTTTCCAGATCCCTGAAACTCTTGGGGAATTAGCGGAGCATCAGCACCCTGGCAGCACAAATTTCTACATAGCTCATCGCTTGAAATCAACTTGTAACCAAAATTTACTTTCTGAGCCTTACTCTCTAACATAACTACATTAGAAATTAAGGCTAACTCAAATCTGCTACGTAACTACTAGAGCTTAGAAGACCACTTACCGGGCCACTAGGTATGACCCTCGATATTGCTCGACTGACCATAAGGCAACCAGAAACGCTACAGGAGAGCGTAGCCCCACTGTCCCACAGCGCAGAACGCCCCTCCGGTCCCTGCCCACGCTGCTCCGGCACTCCTCGAGAGGGGTGAAATCTGCGAACCCCACGAGGGGCCCTGCCCGGCCCTCCCTCCGCTTCTCTCTCTGCCCCTTTCGGCGCTCTCCCCTGATCCGCACCTGCCGCCCCGCCGGCCGAAAGCTCTGCGAGCCGAGGCGAAGCGTTCAGCACTAGCTCAGCTTCTTCTCGCATCCCTCCTCTCCTAGTCTCGGTCACTGCTGGCCGGCCGCCCTTCCCCTCGGGCCCCGCACAGGCACTACGCGGGGAGCACGGCAGCTGCTCCGACCCGCCGGCGCCCGGGGTGCGATGGCTCTTTGTCCGCCGCCGCTGCCTCGCCCGGGCAGATGCTCCCGGCACTTCCCGGGGTGATCCCTGAGAACTACTTTTCCCCAGTTTTGCCTTCGACCGCGGCTGGACTCGGGGACAGGCGCATCCGTGCCGCCGACTGCCTCTTCCGTGCCCACGCAAGCCCCGACGGATCCAGGGACGCTCTCCCGCCGCGGACGGGCACAGCGGCACGCCCCGGGCCGTCGCCTGTCCCCACGTTCTTCCAGGCAGGGACCCAGAGCCGCCACAGCCAGCCCGCGCCCGGTCACGGCGCCCCGGCTAGGGGCAGCGCTCCCCGCTGGCGCCGGCTCCGCCCGCCTGGGCACAGGCTCCCGGAGACGCATCGGCGGGCAGGTGCAGCAGCACTAGCGGGGAGCCACGGCCCGAGCAGCCACCCCACGTTCCCGCCGCCGGGGCCGCACAGCCCCGCCGCACGTACCTNACGAGAGAACGCCCCGGGCCCACCGGGGCCTCCGCTCGCCACCTTGGCGAGAGGCTTAAAACTGTGAAACATTGCTTCTGGTCAAGGGCAGGCGGGGACAGGGCTGTTAAACTCCTGAGTGTTTTGTTGCCGTGAAAAATACAAGGAAGTTCATAATTCTCTGTTTAATAATATGCAGTAACAAAGGCGCGGGATTGCACAATTAAAAATGAGAAAATGAAAGATATGCCGGATGATTATCCAGCAGTTTTCATTCATGGGGCATGCACTGCTCCAAATCAGGTTCTGAACCTCCCTGAAGTATGTCATAATCAAAGACTGAACTGTACACAAAATTTCTGAAATGAGGCCACGTATAGAGCTATAAAAGGACTCACTTGCTAAAAAGAGGTGTTTTTCCAGCTCGAGTAGTTTGATAAAGAGTGATTACTACTATGTCTCATCTGAGCTTGCCCTAAGACATCCCCATGGCCACCCTGACACAAGCACAGTACTTAATGCACTTGAAGTCCTGGTCAGCGCTGTTTTGTGTGTCCCATGTCTTTAAAGGCAATAGACAAAATTTATAAAGCTGCTATAAATAAGACTCCATTTTATCACTGGGTGCCAAAAAAATAGCTTCAAATGACGGTATTGGCTGGACCGTGTACTTTCCTTGCTGTTAGTGCAGCTGAACTGAACCGTGTGCTGCATGGTGAGGAACTTGAGCAAAAAAACTGAGGTAAACAAGACCTTGTCCCATTCATCAGTTAAGGAATCTAGGCCGCATTCCATTCAATAATTGAAACTTTAATTATCCTGACAGCTTTCCACTGAATGTGAAAGAATCCTGTTTGGCCAGTCCTGCAGCACGTAACTACAGACAAATAATGTTCTCTGTGGCGCATTCCCCATGGCATCCACCAAGCAAGAAGTTAATTGAGAGCAAAATAATATGACAAAGATGATGTCAAAAGGCAAATGCATCAATGCCATTCCTCATAAAGTAAATACATTAACTATAAATACTAGTATCTTCTAAATTACTTTCCAGTGTGTAAATCTACACTGACTACAATGAGGCTTAGGCAGAAAAAATGGCTACAGAACGTCATCATCTATAGCTTTTCTGGAAGCAATCTGAAAACCAAGAAACCACAGCACAAAAAGTGGAATATTCAAACAGCAGTATAACTTGAAAATGGTTGTAAAAAACCCAAAAGAGTAGAGATGTTCAGTTTAAGGAGCTTGAATTTTAAATTATTTAATTTGCTAATATTGACATGAAGTAGAATCCAGGAAGTGCCATCAGACTACAGATTTGACAAATTAGAAGATGCATCAGAAAGTTTATTAAAAACAGGATTGCAAAAGAGACATGGCAAGTGGAATCAGAAGTTGAAAACAACCTATTAAGACATAGTAAACCAACGAGAGTCTAAAATTAGGATCTGTAATCCTATAGTTCTTAATCCTGTATAATGATTGTGCTTGGCATGACAATCTGCTGTCTTAACCAGATTAGACATCTTGCATTTCAAGAAATAAAGGCAATACAGTTCCAAAGACATTTGACTGTGCTAAAATTAATCACCAACAGATTTATTTTGTCAAAGTACACCTGTATTTTGCTATGTATAATACTTTAAAGTCGGGCAGCAACAAACCACAGAAAGCATAATTTACATGGTTAAAATTAAAAGCTAAAATAAATTGAATAAATAAATTGAATTAAATCCAGAGTAATAAATAAGAGAAAGGAGCATTTTGTGAGGAGCAGAGGGAGAAGAAAAAGATATTTGCTCCTTTAAAAGCCCTTTGCTCCTTCCTGAGCTACACATCAGTGTCAGGGCAGAACTACTCCTCCAGGTGTCATGAACTGAGAGCCAAGGTCACCAATGAGGGCACAGTCAAGAGCAGGGCCCTGTGGCAATAGCAACAAGCTTTGTCATATACCAATGACCATCACCCAAGGTGAGATGTCAAATCAAGTCCAGCATCCATTCAGGAAGTCTTGTCAGGAAGAGCAAGAGGCAGTACTGGAGACAGGTATGACCTGTGTGCAGACCTACACCTGTAATGTAGGTCTGAGGCTCATGCAAGGAAGGATCGTCCAAGACAGACTCACACAAGACAAAGTACAGTTTGTCTGTTTGTTTTGAGTATGGTTTGTTTTGAGTACGGTTAAATGCCCCAGATCAGAAATTCCCGTTCTCCAGCTAGATAGAACACTGAATAGTACCTTGGCACAGACTTGGATGGAGCGATCTATATACTAAAAACTGAGTCTCACTTGCGTAGCTTCTCTCCGGTCATACTGATGCAAGGTGTGCTAAAAATCATTGCAAACAGTACCTGCACTGCACAGAGTCCCCCTGAACTGCGGCTCTGTCTGTCAATGTCTTCTTTCACATTTGAACCATCTGTCTGAGAGACTGTATCTTCAAATGTAGATGTTTCCTTTCCTAATAGTTCCAGTCCACTCAACCTAAGAAACCTGTTTCAAGGAGGAGAAAGAAGAGACAAAGCTGTTTCACAGAAGGTAGTCCCAGGCCATGGCAGGGCTCTCTGCTGAAGGCAAGAATGGCTGCAGGACTTTAGAAAAATCAAGTGCGTAATTTTTCTTTGATCTGAATTTAATGAAAGTTTCTCATCTCTACACAGAAGCACAAATGCCAGCTAATGTAATTTTTCCCCTACAGGTTGGGAGGAATAAAAGAATGAGATGGTTGTTCTCTTTGAAGAAGATGTTCAAGTGTTTGGTAGGGGAGGATGTCCCAGCAATTTCATGGATAAATAAAGCAAATAAACTTTGAAATCTCATTTTCTACTTGCCTATGGTACATCTTATTTGTTTATTTTAATAATTTTTTAGTATTGAATAAACTCTAATTATTACCTCCCTTTTTGTGAAGATGTTACAAAACAATAAACTCAAGAAAACCAAAGGCTGAATCTATTAATAGTAGTCACACATGAATTGAAATCCCATAGTACAGTGAAAAAACCCCAAAGAATGATCCACTATATACAAAAAAAGGTACAGAGACTAGAAGTCTTACCTATTTCAGAAATTTCCCCCCCCACCTTCTACTAGCTCAGCTGAACCTGTGCTAGCAGTATTGGGAACTGTATTTCCCGACTCAGGCATATTTCTTCAATGTTTAGCTAAGCATTTTGAAAGCAAATCCCATCAGTACATTGGCATATATAACCTTCCAGCTCATTGGATCCCTGAAACTTATCTCTATGCTGCCCTCCCTGTTCAACTAATAGAATGTTAAAACCAGTGAGGTCTGTGTTATTTTTCAAACCTACCCACTAAAAAAAGGCCCAGAAAAACAGAAAAAAAGCAGGATTGATATTAACTACTCCTGAAGCTCTTTCTCAAAACTTCCAACTGTGAAAGACAGAGCAGCCCCCCTAAGCAGTGCATTCCAGTGCTGAACCAATCTTGGAGTTACAAATGTCTTCCAAAGTCTAACCTTATCTCCGTTGCTGCAGTGTAGAAGGGGTAATATTCCAGTGGATACTGGAAGCAGCAATCTTCAGGGCATTTGATAGCATCATCTATACCCTCAATTTTGTCGAAGAATAAACAATTATTTTAATCTTTCCTCATAGGTGATGTTTTTTAGATCTCTAATTGTTTTTATTGTTCTCTCTGGGTTTCTTCCTGTGAGTCTTTATCAGAACAGTGCTCAATTCCAGGCACAGCACTCCAGCTGAGGTCTGACCAGCACTGGCTTTAAAATATCACACATCTGCTTATACATCCCACCAAAGATCCTTTGCTTTTTCTCTTATGGCAGCAGAATGCTGCTTAACCAGTCCTTCTTCAGCTTGTGTATGACTTCACTTGTGAATTTTCTTCTATGTCCATTTATTCTTACTGAATTCTAATCTTATTCTGAAAAAAAAAATGTTTAAGACTCTTCATATCTTGCAGATTTGATAAGTGCATTGTCTATTCCATCAGCCAAGTCTTTAATTAAAATACTGCATGTTATCAGATCCAGAAAGATCCTCTGAGCTGAGATGCTCTTGTTGAAAAATTGACCTTCTAAAACCATGGTTTGAGCAGGGTTTTCATACCCATCTTGTATTGTTTTTACAATAGCTTATGCTGGACAGCATGCCCCTCCCTTTCTTATGGGATGTCACAGGAGGGAATTTCAAAAGCCTTACCAAACTCTATCTGTATCACATATATTGATTCTTTCCTATTTGTCTTCAAAAGATGTGCTCAAATCATGCAACAAATATGTTGCAGCATGAAAACCTCAAACTGTTTCATAGTCTTCACCTCTGTTATCAATGTTATCACCTCTGTTGTCCATGCACTAAATCAATGTCAGAAACAAGAGCTTAAAATGATGTCTAAAAAGCAAATGCTCATTAAAGCCTGTATTCATTAATTGAAAGTCAAGTCTTGAATACTAAAATATACAAACTTGGCAAATAAATTCCTTTTAGACACAGCGTATATCTATACACAACCTGCAGAACTCACTGACAAAAAATTTTAAAAATGGCACACTCTTTACTGATTAAAAATAAAAAAACCAAAACAACACTGTTTCGTGAATACACAGAACACAGCCTAACCAGGGAAGATACAAATTAATAAAGAATATAAATTCTTCATTAACTATTAAAATGACAAGGGTTAAAAAGACATTTCCCATTCAAGCACATTAGATTACAGTTGTCTGCTTTGACCATAAGACTGATTCTGCAAACAAGCTGCCCGACTAGACTGATTCTGCTGTTGAGTATGAAATAAATAATGCCTCTAGATTGTTTTGGAGGTGCTTATAAATGTAACAATACTTAGTAGAAGAAACATAAAAACTGGAATGGCCTTACCAACTTATGTAAGGACTGACATGTGGCTTCGTTTATCTTTAGAAGCAAGCCAGGGATGGATCCAGAGTGCGATTAAAAATAGTACATGTTCATCCCTAGTTGGAAAACAGCAGAGATACCAAATCTGAAATCAGAAATCAGAAAATAAAAATACAAAATACATTTTCACATGAAAGTTAACTCTCCAAAAATCCAAACAAACTTTGTAGCACCGACAAACTGTTGTTAAAACTCAAGAATTCTTTTACTTGATGAGACTCCAAAAACAGCTCCATCAAATACCAAAAATAAAAGTAGTGAAAGGCATCAGGTGAGAATTCAGGAATCCTGGGTTTTATTCACAAGCCTGCTTTGGGCCTGGGTACCTTCCCTGTGCCTCAATTTTTCTGTTTCTAAATGAAATTCATGAAACCTTCCTCCTTCCCCATAACACATACTCACACGATAAAGTTTAAATAACTAATTTCTCAAGGGCCTTCATTCTTTCAGACTGAAGTTGCTATGAAAATGGAATATGTGGCTTTAAGGGGCTGTTTTTTCTTTATTTTTGCTCAGTGACGCAGAGATTCAAAATCAGACTTCAGTCAAGCCTGCCAATTATTGCTGAGTTCTGCCCTATGAGGTGAAGCTGATCTTATGGAGAAGCTTTTACAGGTACCAGCCATTTCCCTGTGTGATAGAAGTACCATTTTCTTCACCTTCTGTTTAGTGTTGCCTAGTTGGTACAGGCATCACTCCACTGGGCATAGGAATGCCTCCCAGTTTAGAGTGGCCTTTTCTTCTCCTTGTCTTCTTCTGTCTTCTCCAGCTCAGCACACTCATGATGGCAAGGCTCTGCAAGTTCAGCACAGCAGAGAGGCATTTCTGAAAAGTAATCTGAGTTCTTTACTCAGTTGCGTAGATGGTAAAAAAATGCTTAAGTAGTATTGAAACCAGAGCAGTTTCAGTTGCACAAAAGAGAGGGATTACTGTTACATTTCCCAAAGTGACCTTAAAAGTGCTAGGCCTCCCAGGAGTCTAGTCTCCAGTATCATATACATCTCTGTTA
Source organism: Rhagologus leucostigma (assembly GCA_013397725.1). Taxonomy (NCBI): domain Eukaryota; kingdom Metazoa; phylum Chordata; class Aves; order Passeriformes; genus Rhagologus; species Rhagologus leucostigma. Next base: position 398,990 of record VZTD01005871.1, read on the forward strand.
CCTTGATTAGAAATGTTCTCTCACACTCACCGTGGTAGGAAACATTTTCTGTCACCTCATTAAAATAGTCAAAGCATGGATTTACCCAGAGGAGAGTGAAGGATAAATTCCCCAGCTAGCACCATTCAATGCCCGTGCATATTCTGGGCCACGCACTGGCTCAGCAGCAGCACAACAAGCAGAGGGTTTGTTTCATCTGCTCTTGGCTAACAGATTGTCCCTCATGTCTGGGGGAAGAGGAAGACTTTACGTGCTGTTCAGGCATTTTTTTGTAAGTGAAAAGTTGCAGACAGCAGAGAATGAGAGGGTTTGTTGAAATTCAGGTGGAAATGATCAGGGTTGTTACCTGTAGAAAAAGGTTAATTGTTTATCTCTGTTGGTTCGCTAAACTCACTGTTCTTTTTCCTGCATGCTACTTGCTCTTTTTACACTCTTTTTGTTTTTTCGCCTCTTAAGCAATATCTGAAAAGTGAACAAATGAAGTTCTAAGGGAAATGTGTAGCATTGAAGTAGGCAAGAGAGGAAAGCCAGAGTTAGCTTTAATACAGAACTGGCAGGACCACCTGGCTGATGGAGTAAAGTCCTCAGTTTTATCCTTTTCACATGTGTATTACTGCTACTTTGAATCTCAGAATGTATTATTAGGGTTCTTTGAACTAAAACTAGTTAAATAAGAAAAACTCATGTGAGTTGTTCCCTTTACAAAAAAGAAATTAATGGTGGTTAGCCATGTCGATGTAATCCTTTTTTAGCACAAATACTAATAATCCTATCCTCAGAAATACAGAACAACAACCATTCCAAATTCTTTCCAGACAATCACTAACTCAAAAGAACTCACCTTTTCTAGACATATTTCCCTGGAAATGCTCTTCTGTTCCTAGTTGCTATCTTGTTCTTGGAATCTCTTCTGTCTTATCTTTCCCTTTGTCTCTCATACAAGCAGAGACTCCAACAAATCTCTCTGCCCGAGAGACAACTCAAGAAAATCCTCCATCCTTACATTTGCATTTGCTGGTACCGTGACTCTAAATTTTGGCTTGAGGTCCCCTTTAGTTTGAATGGAGATAATGAAGGGTAGACTTTCTCCCATCGGTTGCAGCATGGTTTAATCACGCCGGTAGCAGTGTTATATATGGTGAATTGCTCCACAGTTTTGTATCATTCATCACTGCATGGTGTTATTATCTTAAGTAGTGCACTAATCTGGATCATCATTCTTGTAGGTGGATTTTCATATACACAAACCAAAATATAATCATACGAAAAATTTCTCCAAATAAGCAAAGCTGTCCTTATAAATTATAAAGTGGGAGAAACAGAATGGCTCAGTTGTAGTGTTATGTGTATTGTCCATTTTTACACACTATTTTTATTATTGTTTTTGTTGTTACTGTTGTTGTTATTGTTGTTGTTATTATCCATGCAGGGCACAGGGGTCATCATTTGATATTCTGAGATGTAACATCCCTCACTGAAAAGCTAGGACATTAAGCTATAAAAAGCGTGAATTTATGGGGCTGCCAGTGATACCTCAAAAATCTTGACTGAGAGCACAAACATGCCTGTTGTGCAAACAAAGATGCACTATTAACTCTAATACAGGTGAATATTTTTGGCGTAAAAGAAACATTTAAATGAAAGAAAATATTTGTCTTTCTCTAATTTAACTCCCTAAGAAGTGCAGGAGACATTAGTCTATATTATGAAGCACAGACTATCAACTATCAATATTCTTCAATGTCAAGAACAATACAAAATTTTGTTAATTTTGTTAACTTCTTCATTAAAAAGAAAAGAAATTACAGTTTTGCAGCATCTGCATATAAAAAAAAGAATCATTATGCAAATGGTTGTGCAATCAGCTGCATTTTTAGGTAAGTAAGGAAATTATCTAATAGCTAACATTTGATAATGTGCAAGAAGTTTTGAAACCCTGGTCATATTGCAAAGCAGAATGACACTGACTTCAGAAAAGCCAGTCCATGGAGCAAAATCAAGTGCCTCTCCTTCTGTGATTGCCTTTTAACCATTTAGCTTTCACTTAAGCTGTGATGGCATGTATTAAATAACCTACCCAGACTGTTTCAGATGAACATGATAAGGAGCACTTTGGAGACGTAAGTCTTAAGTGATGAGAAAGCTCTCCCAGTCAATCCAGGCACTGGCTTTTGAATCTAATTCCTGGACACCTTATTCCTGGATGCATTGTTGATCTCGTCTTCCATCTGATAAGCCCCATGGTGACATTGTGCATCTGTGCCTTTTGCCAATAAAAGGATTGTTGAGGCTGATAAGAGTCACATAATAGTTCTAATAGCAAACTCAGCACTACTGCATAACAAGTGATGTTTATTTCATTACAAGGAAGTTGCAAAGCATAGTGTTTCTGATTGCAGTTTTACAGTACTCAGAGAATTAATCTGTCAGGACAGCAGGCTTTATCCTGCAGACAAATTCATTTGTAATCCTCTCAAGTATTCTACCATGTGACTTCAGGAGATAAAAGAGCCTCCTTTAAAGTATATTTCCATAACCCACATTGAGTGATGCTAAGTACAGTGGTATCTCTCCCACTAGATTAACTTCTAATTATTGCAATTTCTCTCATGAAAGAGACTGTAAGATAGCACAGCAAGTCTCTACACATTCATTCTATGGGCAGAGGACATTTTATGTTAATTTACTGATTTATTTAAGACAGGAATTCCAGCAGCAAGTGACAGTAAGTAGAAAAGTATAGCAAAACTCAATATATTCTCATCTGATAAAATCTGACAGCAGGTCAGATTTAATACTGCTCTCTTCCCAACACTTAAATTATTCACTTCCTTTCAATAAGAAAATTCTTTCATGTTGTTCAGACCACATTTTAGCATATTTTTATGGCATTTCTTTGGATATTGGCATTATGTGTTGTTGTTACAGATACTGAAGTGCTTGCTTGAAGCTTCACTAGCACACAATATGCATTAATGTCTCTTTCAGAAATCTTCCAGTACAAATGGGCTCAAAAATCCAGAGGAAAGAGAAGCCGGAAGCATAAATATATTAAATAACTTTCATTTGATGGATTTCTACTATCTGTTGCACTGAGCTGTCTTGTTAAACACCCATGGATGATACTAGCAGAAACCTATCTTGTTACATGATGCTAAAATGTTTTTGTCTCTCATATGTGCTCAAAGTACATCAAAAGAAAATGATTGCCATTACTGGTGATCATTAGTAGAACTGCATATAGAAAGGAACTTCTGAAAACTATTTTTGTAGATGAAACCACATTTCCCTAGAAGGAAACAGAGGAAGAGAGGTTAAAAACAGTGCCTGCCTTTGGAAATATCCAACAAGGAATTAGGGACACCTTAGAGATAAAAAAATAAGTACTTCCTACAGAACCAGTCACAATGGAGCTACACAGCTGGAAACCTGTATTTATTTCTGCCTCTGAAAACACAGGAGCTCTAAATCTCATGTCTTCTGCAAAATAGCTCAGAGCCAGTAGAGCAATTTCAGCCACTCCAATCTGCAGGAAAACTGAAGAGCCGCCAGGAAAACCACCTGATACCCACTGACACACAGAGGTGCTATTATTTACTGCTCAGTGAGACCGGCAAACGATTATGCTCAGCAAAGAAAAATGGTTTAGGTCTAAGTAATTATTTTACCAGTGACCTTAAAATATCCCTGTTGTTAAGAATTTTCCTTGCACAGGGCAGTCTCTGTAATAGGATCAGGCAGTATGTTTCTTCATGCCAAGTCACTGAATGCTAAAATGATTTGTCATCTTTCGCCACAGGCCACTGCCTGACACACACATGCCACAGTCTAATACCTTGCCTGCTTTGACATCAAAGTGTCTTCCTTCAGCCATTAACAACAAGAAGAAAGGCAAACAATGGCAGAAACTTCCATTCTTTCTGACAGAGTTTTAATTAAATAAGTGGCCTCAAATAGTTTAATGGGACTAAGGCAGAGGGGAAAACCTTCCATCATAAAATGAATTTAATCTATAAATCTTGTTTATTCTCTCCCCCTGCTTTTTTTTTTTTATTTACTTCACGGTCACATTATTTCATTCTCTGTTGAAGTTTATGACAGCATTTTATGATATCTCCTGGGCTTTCACAGTCTATCACCTTTTACAGCACACTCTTAATGCCATGGGTCATAAAAGACAGAGTTCATCTCATTTTACAAAGGGGAAGAGGGAAAGAAGTCCTATGTAAAACCTCCAGTTGCGGAAGGGTTTTCACACACTGAAATATACAATTATGAATAGGTCCGCTGAGACTTCTGGTAGCAGCAGCTCTGCCTGTTTTGAGGGATGAGTGATTTCTATGGCATACCCAGGAGACCTGATTTCCCAAATCAATTTAGCAAAGCAGAAATGCAGCAATAGCTGTGCTCCAGGGTGGGACCAAGGTGCAGCTGGAGCACATTTTCAGGTTTGGTGGAGTTGTCTCTGGTCTTCCTATGTAGATGTAGTTAATCAGTGCTATTCACTGATGTGTCTTCACAGGACTGTGTTAGAGACATAACACTTTTCAAGAGAAATCGCAGAACAAAATGCTCCCTTCTTGTCCATCGCATTTTGGAGAAAGTAAAATGCAAAAAACTGCATGTGCCAGCCAAAACCATTGCAAGATTCTTCATTCAAATGAAAGAGGTTCTTCCTATGGCAAGTGGCATTATAATTATAGACTAGAAAAGAGCAAGATCAGCAGCTGCTGCTGCTGCTGCTGCTTGCGTTTGTTGCCTGTGTAACTGACAGGACAGAGCACTTGGCAAAAACAGACTTCCAGAAGTGGAAAGACATTTTAACCCCTGTTCTTGTCAGTCCACTCCTCTTAGGGCTCAGCAGCAGCAACCCCTTGCTTCAGGTTAAGGGAAGAGCAAGGTGATTATTGCGGATCTGAAGGGGACTTGGTTTAGGACGTCTGAGAAAGAGGAAGGGTCCAGGATTTGCCTTCAGGCTTGGATTGCTGAATCAAAATAGCAGGTCAGTGGATACAGCGTAAGCTTAATATGTTTTTATAGCTGGCTTAACTCAAATCTCTCTCACTCACTTTCTCTTCTATGGCATAAACTAAAAAAGAAGGTGAACAATGACAAGGGGTAGGTCTGCATTGAGGTGCTATTTATTTATACATTCTGTAATGTGCCTTTCATGGTCAGTTAGGAAACACTGAAAGCTGTTTTTTTTTACCGTGGTTTCTCTCTGAATCCTAATGCATCCTGAAATTCTCAGCCAGGCAAAAATCCCATTTACAATTGGGTTCAATATTAATGGAGAGGATACACTTATATTTTTAGCTATTTATGCCTAAAGTCTTCTAATGATCTTAGCGAAAGTGGAGTAATATATAACTCACATTTCAGTCTGTGCTTGAGAAAGCTTCAGAAAGGAAATAAACACTGAGTAAAAGAAAAAGCAGCATCATAGTTATGAGTCAAGGTCCCTACAGGCATCAAATGAGCATAGCTTACGTTATGTCCTCAAAACTCACAAATCCATACCAGCAAAAAGCCTAGCCCTATATCTGCTGATGAATTTAAGGGCAACATGGTTAACAGGAACGTTTTTCGTGACACCGGTGCCTGTGGTATCTGATCTAATGTACTCTGTCCTTCTTCTGCCCTGGCCAAAAGAGTGCTCAGGAAAGAATGTGCTGGGGGGCATCATTATACTTTGCTCTTCCTGTCCATCTCAATTTTAGCTTTTTAATTTCCTGTGGCCGTAAGTAATGTAGGAAGGACTCTCCGCCAACATGCTGCCCGTGAACCAAAGACTTGGGACCACCACGCAAGAGCCAGAGTCAGCGCAAGGCTTTATGCCAAAACTTCTCGTTGCAAGGGGAGGCCATACCTAAAGGGTTGTAGTTGTTCCCAGTGGAAAAAAAACACAAATGTAGATTTAAATTCGTGTTTGCTGTGTTGAGAAATCTAACCAGACAAACACATAACTGTCTTTCATAGCTTTGTATAGTCTAAATTGTTCTATAATCACCTAATCTGATCTAATGTACCTTTTAAGACATTGAATTATATTATCCTGAAGTCCGTATATGAACCCAATGATAAATGTTAAGGAAAGCATTTGCTTAGCAGGAAGATAAAACAGAGTGTACCACAGGCAAGGCAAAGCAAGGAAACCAAGGAACCAAAGCCTAAAACTGCTGTAACAGTCCCACTTTTCTTTGCCCCATTTCAGAGGCAAAAAGAAAAAGCAGGGGCATCCAGTGTCTTCCCAGAGTTTCTTTTCAGACTCAAGGGCATTGAGTAAAGTCCTAAGAGATGGCTGGAGTGTGATTAAGTGAAATATAGTTGCTAGAATCAAGCAGATAAATTGCGTTTTGTGGATAAACTCTCTTCTCCCAGTCTAATGCATGGGGAAATATTCTTAATCCTGATTCCTATTATCACCACAGCTCTGCATTTGTGGCCAAAGCCCATCCACTAGGCCTTGCAAGATCATATTTGCTTCAGGTCTGTAGAGAAGGTAGACCCATTTATCCAGCTTAGCTACTGACCAGTTTCTGACACTTTCCAGTCTCAGAAAGCTGGGAGGAATGAATCCTTCCTGAACCTCCTAGGCAGAAACCAAGAATCATGTTTTTGACGCTAATCACTGCCTTCCTGCAGAGCTGCAGATTCTGCGAAGGTGCTGCAAGCAATGTTTTTTCCTCTATGGCCCACAACAGAAGAGACCTCATAGAAAGTTTAACAGATGCCCAGATACCAGGGAAGACCAGCAGAACCCCTCAGCCCCCGTATGTCTCAGTGATGTGAATTCTTCCCAAAGGTCATCTTCTGTCCTGCGATTTGCCCTCAGCTTAAAGATCCTGAACAAAAGGGTGACTATCCAGTCCCCTGTTCTGATATTTGGCTGCCCCCACAGTTAGCAATTTATGTTTTGTTTCATCGTGCATTTGTCTAACTTCACCCTCTCACTGTGGCCCTGTGTTGTGCTAACAGTCTGTGTTCTTGCCAGGCTATGAGCCCTCCCATTATCAGACATCTTTTCTAGATCTGAGTCCCTACATTTAGTCATTCCCACTGGAGATTCCCATTACAAAGTGGATATTAATGAGGAGATAGAGACACACTTGTTGGTGATATGGCTTAAATACATACTCCACAGCATCAATGGGCAAGGTCTAAAGGCTCCTACAGCAATTCCAGGAAACACAGTGTATTTTTAAGCATACTTTTTACCCCATTCCTCCCCTATAGCCTAGCCACAGATTTCTTTCCTTGTTTATAAAGCCCCACTCTGCTGGAGAATGGAAATCTTTGCCTCCATTTTCTTAAGCACTGCATCCTGACCACAAGATTTTTAGCAGACAGGACTACGTTTCCGTGCTTGCCAGTCAGGGAGGTTGGCTCTTGCATTGAACTTCCTGGAGTACAACAATGACAAAAAAAGATTTAAAGGTCTGTGCCAAGGCTCAAGAAAAGAAAAACTATCATTTGGATTCTAAACACCAAAACCCATACTTCTTTAAAAAAAATAAATAAATAAATAAATTTTTAAAAAACCAAAAAAACCAAAAAAACCAAAAAAACAACAAACCACAGAGTATAATCTTCAGGCCCGTGCTGGCAAATATCGAGTAGTCCTTCTGCAGAAGAAAAGAGACAGCCTGTCAGCAATACAAGGCTTATGGTGTCTTTTCTCTGCTGATTCCCTTGGTGACTAAAATAAAAAGTGGCACTTTTACAGCTGAATTTTAATGGCTTACTTTATGCTCTGCATCAGAGACACAGCCAAGATGCACAAAATACTACCAAGTCATCTATTAACTAGAAGTTCAGATTTTTCTCCTCCCCACCTCCAGTAAATTTGCTACAGTGGCATCACAAAAATGTAGACAAGAGTCATATTTGTGATACACAGTAACTTTCCTGAGATTTTGTGTTTGTCTTAATTACTCTCTTTCTTGCGTGCTGTATAAAACTGCTTTCATCCACATTTGAAGTTAGGATTTGTTTTGTAAGCACATAGAAGTGCCTGTAGCATCTCCCTACGCTGGGTAAGCAAGTACCCAACCCAGCACAAAGTATTTACCTGCATATTTTCAGTTGTACTTTAATTACACTGTTTCACACTACCTACCTGAGCAGCCCTATGGCTTGTTTTGCATGGCCATGCAATGCTGAAGTACTGACGAGTAAGTCTGGCTGCCAAGGAGAGAAATAACAGCGTTCCCCAGCTGATTTCAGTTGCTGTCGTAACTGTTAATGAAAGAGGCAGTCTCTGAATCTCATTTGGTTTTTAAATGATTATAATTACCAGAGCCAGCTAAAAATATTGGCTGGGCATGTATGTGCATTTGTGGAATTTAGCTTTACTTCTCTTACCAAGAAGCTGAAAAGTTCTGAAAAAAAATTCAGGCAAATTTGCTTCTCATTCTTCGCTCACACTAGAGTGGAGCAAACTGAGAGTAAGCAGAGATTTCAGAGGTGTAACATGTCCCTGCCACTGCCACCCAGGAAGGTGGCCACATTCAGTGCTAACTGCTGGGTTTGGGTGGTCATTGACGTAAAGCCCAAATACAGCCTTGCATCAGTCAATCTGCAGGTCTCAACAGGGCTTGTAACTGCAAGATTTTTATTTTTCCCTCTCTTTCTATATATATATATGAATACAAATACCACTTGTTTATGTACACATACTATTATATGTTTAAATTTACATGTGTATCCATGTATCTATACAAGGGTACATTCAGGTTAGGATACGCTGTCTAAAATGTTGTTGGTGTCCTGCTTCTCTTCTACTGTTTCTAGGCCCAGCCTACCAAGACGATGACAGTCACTTATTCCAGCAAAGTAGCAAATGCCACTTTCTTTGGATTTCACAGATTACTCCTAAGGTGGAAAGGCAGCATCTACAAATTGCTGTACAGAGAATTTATTGTCTTTGCTACTCTTTACACAGCGATAAGTGTATTATACAGGTACACTCTTTCCAATTCACATCTCATTAAATGTTATACCGAAGTTTCAGACTTCCTAGTGTTAGGCTGATGAATGATGGGGGGAGGTTACTACTTACTTATTGTGTTTTCCTTGAACAATTTCTAATGTGCTTACCTTTCCATGTTTACTTTAGGTTTCAGAGGAAGTATGTAGGGTGTCAATACTGCTTATCATATTCAGCTGATTGTACTTTTAGCCTAGCATTGAGCAACCATCCTACTGAAGTTAGACTAAATAAAAACTCAGGGCTAGCCTAGATTGTACAGCTTTTGTCTTTCTGACATTTTGACATGAGCGTGCCTCCCTGCTTTAGATCGTAGGTACAGACCTCTTCTTCTCCCTGCAGAACTCTGTCTTTGGTTGCTTGGTGGGAATTTAACAACCTTGAGAGGTAATAACTTTAGTGAAGTTATATAGCCAGGAAAAGCAAAGTTTTGTTTAAAGCTAGGAAGGCATGCAAACTTGATTTTTAAGCTTGCAGAGAACCAAGGAAAACTGCTTGGAAGCCAGACATGGTTATTATCTGTGTGTCACCCAGCACCAGGGAGGAACATATTAGAAGAATTGCTTTTTCCACCAAGGTGCGAATTAAAAACCTGTATGACAGATGCAATGCATCAGTTAGTACTGTGAAACTTTTAATTGATGAACTACATTACATAGAAGTATCAAAATGATGGTTCAGTTCTCACCATGATCTGTAGTTAGATCTCTGCTTTTTACAGGAAGCAAGGAGAAAATAAGCTTCAGTTTGTCTCTGATTAATCACTATTTTTTGTTCAGTAATCTATACCTGTAAACAAAGAAAGAAAATTATAGCATTAATATGTAAATAAACACCAGAATCTCACAGTTATTTAGATTAATCTAGTTTTACTGAAATGTCAGGCAATTGAAGACCATGGTAAATACACCACAGAAAACTTTCTATATGTGCTCCAGTTTTTATTGCACAATTGTAAGCAAAAACCACCAAGTATTTGTTATATGTTCCTTTTATAAGAAATGAAAGAATAGCTGTAATACTCACCTATACAAATGAAAAAAAAATTATATTGAAGCTTGTTGTATTTCATTAGGTATCTTTTCCCATGGGCAGAAGCTGCCATGGTCCGTTTGCTATCATTCGGTGAATATTTTCCTCATTGCAAAATGAATACAGTTGTATTTTAATCTTGTGGAAAAGAAAAATTTCATAGGAGTAAGAATAAAAAAACTGTTGCAACAATGTAACATTTTCAAATCAGAGGAATTAGATTCGTAATCTTTTGCAATTCAAGCAGACCTGAACATTTCCATTAAGTACCACTCTGAAAAAGGAGAATAAGCTCTACTTGCAGACTTGGACCTCTTTGGTCTGTATGGGACAGCAAACTGATTCTCCAGGCATATTGATCCAATTAGTAGTGCCAGTCAAATTAGTCCTGAGAAAACTAAAAAGACAGGGAACAATACCGTTGTCTCCTCCAGCTTCTTTAATACATACCAAAAGTGTTCAGCCCTTTACCTTTAAGAATTTGCTTGAAGACATTAGCCAAGGTTGCTCCCCAGTGCACATACTTGATTATTTATACGTTTGCACTTAGTAGCTAGTGCCAGAGTATTATGCAAGGACAGATACATTTTATTTTTGCTGCAGATTTTTTCTTACAGGTAGCCAAAAACGGTTCTTTGAAAAATTATCAATTTACTGTGACAAATATGCTGAACAAATCCCAGTAACTTTTGTGCTTGGTAAGTACTGGTTAAATGTGAAATTATTCTCCAACTTTGTCTCTGTTCAGGCATTTTGTGAATGTTGGTGCATGGAAGCATTTCAGAGCTGAGGGGGATGTGGGAGTTTAGAGGTTCACAATAAATCATCCCCTTCCAACAGGTCTCCTCAAGTTCAAGTTGCTTTCGTCACATCAACATTTATGTTCACGTTCTTAATATACTAACAAAAAAGGTCTCCATATATCACGATCTAGGCACATACATCTAGATCTAGATCATGCCCACTAACACTGATACCTTGTAACTGATCTTTCAATGAACTGAATCCAACCTACATTTTACTACAAAAGAGGAAATTCGAAAGTTCATAGGTATGAGATACTCAACTGGAACATACTGTTACATTGCAATGTCTATTAAATAATTAGTATTTATTAAATCCTGGGTTTTGACATCGCTTATTGCATTTATTCTGGGAAACATAGCAGCTTAGCGATATGAATGATACTCTGCAAACTAAAAGTAAAGTAACTGAAATCCTGATAGGCACTGGACTTCTATTCTTTCTAACTCTCAGGTTTCTACGTTACTTTGGTGGTGAATCGCTGGTGGAACCAGTTTGTGAACTTGCCGTGGCCAGATCGTCTGATGTTCCTCATTTCCAGCTGTGTCCAGGGCAGAGATGAGTATGGGCGCTTGCTACGGAGGACTCTCATGCGTTATGTGAATTTAACGTCTCTGCTGATCTTTCGTTCTGTGAGCACAGCTGTGTACAAAAGGTTCCCCACCATGGACCATGTGGTAGGAGCAGGTACCGGAGTTTGCCTCCCCAGAATTGCTTTGCTTTCCCTCAGAGGTGGGAGCTCAGGGAGGGAAGGAGCCAGCCTCATTTTTTTTCCCGTGGCCCCATGTGTGCCTCATACTAACCCACGTCAAAGCAATCACCTTCTTGTTAGTGACTTAAATGACAACCTTAAGAGTGCATCTTTAATGTTCCTAAAGTCTTCATCTAGCAACACCACAGAAATCAAATGAGTTTGACACTCTTATGTGAATCTCCTTTCAGACACCATGGAGGCAATAGGCCAGCCCCAAACACTCAGGTATATGGAGCAGGTGCAACATTCTCTAAAGCACAAAAAATAACAAAGTTGCAATATAGTATGATGCAGTAGGAATGGTGACTTGTTATATGGTATTGCCTCGGTGTCTGGGATATAACTTGGTCTGGTGTATCTCTGCAGGCACTTAACAAATACAGCTTTATCTCTTTTTTTTTTTAAGTAGACTGTATTTTAAATGGATTTAAAGCACATTTTAAGCGTTGTGATTTACTCAAAAAAACCCTCAGCCCCGAGGGTTTTTTCTTTAAATTGAAAACCTTACCTTAAACTTAGTTTTTCAAGGATAAATATACTAAGTATTGAGCATGTCTTTGTTTTCTGTTTCTTTCAATAACACAGTGAGTGTGATGATGATGAAGAGAGTTCAATCTTTTAATACTTTGATTGTCTATCAAGGACTGACTGCTCAGTATTTAAAGGCAAGGTGTGACACTGTGCCTTCTGACTGGCATGGTCAGCGTCAGAGGTAGAACAGCAATGCAAAGATATGGGGATCTGTTCCAAATAGAAGTTATGTTTTCTACTGAATATGTTGAATTTCTTAGAATTATTCCTTTGGCAGAGTTTAGTAAGCAAAGTTGTAGCAAGTTAAAATATGCAGTGTGTATGTACATATACACATTTCAAATATGTGTGAGAAGCTTTGGATATTAAAAAAAATTCCAGGCACAATGCACCAATCTTACTGAAAAAAACCCAACCCAAACCATTTATGTTGGATTCATTGAATTTTAAAGCTCTTTTCCTTGTGCTGTTCAACAAAACTGTTTACCTGAGCCTGTGAGAGGTCAAGGAAGCTTCTGTCACTCTCCCCAGCAATCTGCTTCTACTATGCACTGGAAAATTACAACATTTCCAGGCAGCTAATCCAGCTCTGCCTCCCTATTGCTAAAGACAATCTGTTCCAAAGAGACAGAATGTCACAGCGCTGTACCAAAACCATAGACTGGAAAGGAAGTTTTGACTGTTGGCTTTTTTAGCAGTGAAAAAGCTTCTACTATAAACTGTGTATATAAGTATTGATAGTGTAGTCAGCTCTGGATTTCAGTACTTATTTTGGAGGTTTTTAATGCATATTGTGCTGCAGAATTTTTATTGGTGCAGTACCAAGCATTTCAGGGTATATTTTGCTCCTATTAGCATCCAGTAACTTAGACAATACTCTGCAATCATCCCCTCAGTAGCTCCCTGTAGCATTGCATGTAAGACTGCAAGGAAGGGAGGCATTTAATATGAACATGAACAGCACAAATCTGATACTTACAGCACAGTCATCATTGAAAGAACTTGTGACGATTTTGCATTTTTCTGTCAAACTGAGAACTGCCATGACTTAACTACTGCTACACACTTCTTTTTTCAGCAAACGAACTGCTTAAATTCATAGATTTTAAATTTGAGAACAATGCTGTGATAATCTAGTCTGACTCATCCATAACACAAGGCACAAAAGCTTGCTAGCAGCATCCTTTATCATGCTGCAATTTCTGACTGAGCTGTAATACCTTCTAGGAATATAATCAGCCCAGATTTAAAATTCAGATGGATATACTGGAGGCTACACTGCATCCTAGGTGAACAGATATTCACAATAGTGAACTTGCTGTTGAAGAGTGACATTTTATTCTCAGTCTGAACTTGCACAGTGTTATCTTCTATTCACTGGATTTTGTAATAAGTTTGGGTTCTTCGTTTTCAATTAGAAGAAAACATAATTTTTCTCTCAATAGTTACCTGTTAGCAGACTGCATAAAGGCTTGAATGAAACTCAGGAGCTCCACCAACTGTAGTCTCCCCCTACAGGATATAGTCTTGAGTGCTAGACCTTCCTCCTGACTCTTTTTCATGTTTTAACACTCTTTATGGAACTGTAGACAGTAGATGCATGTAGATTCATTCCTTTATGATGCTGAGTGCTGGGGCACACATGCCATTAGTGTCAAACGCCCAGCAGCCATCCTGAGCATAGCAACCCTGTTGGCTGCAAGGTGCAAGAGGGAAGTTGGATGCTCAAGAACACAGCTCTTGAAAAACAGAATAATGAGTGAGCAGCTGAGCAGAGAGCAGCCTAAAAGAGCTGATGGGAAATGCTGAAGAGAAACATGAGGTGTGAGCTCAGCAGCATGAATACCTACAGAGGGCTGAAGACTGCAGTCCCAAATCCTCTACTGGAAGGAGGCACCTAAATTAACCCTTTCCCATGTAACACAGAAGCAGAAAATGAAACTTTTGTCTCCTTGATCATTTTCCTTCTTCTCTAATCACTAGTATTCAAAATAATTAATGTGAATGACCTGAACCAGTCTTGTCTCAAACCATTGCGTTTTAACAGGAGAACTGAATACTCTTTGAATCACTTAAGGGAGAGCATGAGTGATTTTTTTCCAGCCAGGATTGTGTTGTCATCAGTAATTTTCCTGTAAGATCTCTTTGGCTGGCACTGTTCACATTATTGTCCTTTGATTATTTATTGATTGCACTCCATGTCACTCTTCTCATACTTTCACAAGGATTCAGTGCCCTGTCATTCCTTAGATCATCCTTTTCAAGATCTTAGCACAATATTTGATGAATATGTCCCGTTTTGTGGAGCTGCTCCAGTCTTCCAGTGCTTGTCAAAACCAGTATTATTGTTTGTAGAGTTTCTTGGTTAATTCTTTGAATATTCCTAAATAAAAATAGCATGACTATATTTAGAAACCATGTAATTTTAATAGCTGAGGTTTAATATCCTCCCCTATATTTGATGGAATATAAAAGGTTTCTTTACCACTGCAATAACAACGAGCTAATCTGAACTGTATGTTGTCTGTACTGCCAGCAGTAAGAGCAATCCAAAATTAGTGTTTTCTGCAATAAGTATACTAGGCATTATTAATATTCATCAAAGAGAACATTTAATCAAAATTAACACAAACACTTTAAAATTAATGTCAATTTGAACTTTATAAATAAAAGAACCAGAGTTTGTTGAGCTCTCCTGAACAAAAGGTGTTGCAGTGTCCTCGGCAAAGAGGCGCCCAGTTTCAGTGGAAAGCTGAAGTGACCCTTGCTGTTCTTTGTGACTCCCTCATACTGTGTCTTTCCAGAGCCTCCAAGTGACTTGCATCCAGTGTTTACTTCAGATTCAATTTTTTGTTTTTCTGACTGTTGTTTCAGCCTGACAGAAACATCTTTTCCTGTCCTGTAATGAACAGGCTGGCCAGACAAAAACTAAAGGCAGGCTGAAAGACCAACTTTCAGGAGTCAGGAGTCATGACTAGCAGGTTAATTTGTCTGGTTGCCTGATTATTTCTGTGAAGTTGATTAGGAGAGGTGACTGCAAAATGCCCAGGAAACTTTTAAAAGCTTTCTCTTATTCTTTTCTCAAATTCAATGATGCTGCACGAGTACTGTGTCTTGCTGCTAAATATTTCCTCTTCCACAGTATTTTCTGTCCTGTCCTTGCCTTCCTTCTTGGTAGTTACAGTATTTCATATCTCCTGTGTAGACTTGTTCCAACTGTACAATAGTGACATTTTCCTCAACAACAAAATATTTAGATCACTGTATTTAGCAAATCTCCTTTAACTTTATTCACATTTCTATGCAACACAGCTGAGTTTCTATATATTTATTTGTTTGCTGCCTCATGTATTTTTAGCAGTGTTAGCAATAATGGGCATGTTCTTAGTTACTAGTTGGAGTCTACTGTCAGTTCCCTTACTGAATTTTGAGCATTCAAACTTGTAATTGATTGGCTGAGCTCCCTATTTTGGGGCTGTCATGTTACTAACTTTGTCCTATTTCAGAGCTAATGTCAACACAACAAAAGAAGCTTTATACCCTCCCCCCCCCCGACAGATGTCACACATCTGAGCAAAAACTGAGATCCTCCAAACGATTGCTCCAATACCAGAAAATCCAGTATTTGGACAAAGGAAAATCTGAATTTTTTGAGGTTGTTTTTGTCAAAGCCTGGGTGGAAGGAGGACAGCAGAGCAGAGCTTTCTTCCCCAAGAGGGTGGAGGTGTTGCTCCAAAAGCCAACTGCTCCCTTGCCAGTCCCGGGCAGTGATTGGCTCTGGTGCAGGATTTGTCACCCTGGCTCCCCTGTTATGTGACCTTGGACTTGCTTGCAGCAGGGGGAAGCAGGGCTTCACGAGGCAGGGGAACTCTTCAGGAAACCTAATACCTTCCCAGCACCCCAGCAAGGCAAATTGCCAGGCAGAGAGCAGCTTCAGCCTGCAGCCCCACAGCATGTCACCTGGCCCGGTGTCTCCTTGGCAGCGGGATTTCTGTGCATGATTCCGTCTTCATCTCTTTGCATGCCTTCATAACCCCAAAGAAAACATGAAACAATCTGTCAGGGAAGTATTTCACTGGCAGAAGGCACACTCTCCGTTGGGCTCTGTTTCATGCATGCACTTGTATCCTCTGTTGCTTGCTCACTGCTTTGCAGATTTAACAAAAAATTATCAGAATCAGAAGGTCATGTAGCTGCCCTTACAATGTATGCCCAAATGCTTCTGAAAGCCATCATTGCTGAAAAGTGATTGTATCTTGACTGATATATCCAGCTCCTTATTTTTCTGAAAGTGGAATATGAAACTAGAGAGTAATTTGTACAATTCTCAGTATTCTATGTATCTACCATATGTCAGCAGTTAGATATGAGAACACAGTAATAGCAAATTATTGCCTACATTGGTAAAGAGGAAATTAACATAGGTAATTAATGCAAAAAGAAGTTGCTTCAAGCAAGACCTGTTCTGGGGAAAAAAAATTAGAAAACAAAGAGGAGGTTACTAGTTAGAATTGTAAGTTGTGTTTAGCAGAGTTCTATGCAAATATTACATAAACAGATAGAAACATATTCCAAATTTATAGTATCAGTAGCACTGAAAGCACAGAATAAATGAAGGTTGTTTTGGGTTTTTGGTAAACAGGTTTTATGACAAGATATGAAAGAAAACTTTTTGATGACCTTAAGTCTCCACATCTGAAATACTGGGTCCCATTTGTCTGGTTTGGAAATTTGGCATCAAAGGCACGAAAAGAGGGAAGAATTCGAGACAGTGTGGATCTGCAGACACTGATGAACGTAAGTACCAAAAGTAAATCTAAAAAAAACTAATCCGAAATTGCTATGTGGTAGCTTTTCACTTACATAATTGATTTTATTTAGTGTGCACAAGTCTCCTGTGTCATCTAAATGACCTTACTCAGGATTTATCCCACTTTTCTTTGTGTACCAATGTACACACACAGCAGCGTTCACTGGGATTCTTTTTAATATGACTAAGAAGGTATTGAAAGAAGCAACAAATTGATGGGTAAAAAATTATTGTAACATCACTGTAAATTCGTACTTGTTCCATTGCTGAGAATATGAGAAATGAGAATAATTTGGCATTTTGAGCATTTTATTATCAGTTTCAGAGAAGGTAATCTCCCTGAATATTTCATTAAGTGGTAAAACATCCTTTTTATGATATAATATATTCTCTTTCATGTATCAGTAGACTACAGATAAGATAGAAACAGAAGATGAATTGTGAAGAAATACAAAGTATACTAAGCACTCCAACTCCATAAACCAAGTCAATATTCAAATGGGGTGCTGAGTACAGTTATAGTATCAATTTATATATACTATACTTTCTTTTCTCCCTGTCTTTTTCTACGTGCTTTTTATATTATTTAAAAATGAACTGTAACAAAATATTTATAATTCAGAATTGTACTCCACGCAATTTTATTTTGTTGTGGTGTCTTGCTGGTTGTTTTTTTTTTTTTTCCCTTTTAGGAGATGAATAAGTACCGGTCTTGGTGTAGCCTTTTGTTTGGTTATGACTGGGTTGGAATTCCACTGGTCTATACCCAGGTACTGAGCTATTATTCATAAAAAATTCAAAACACAGTTTCCATAAAAGGGGAGGTTGGTACAAAACATTCATGGTATAAAACATTCATAGTCTCAACCAGAATCTCTGAGATATTGAGCATGGATTCACTCATGCAGGATCATGGAGGCCTGGCTAACTATTTAAAGCATATTTAATGCAGAGATGTTTTGAAGATCTTGCATAATTTGGAAGAGGGAAGGGAAGCACTGAAATGTTTTTATGTTTCCTGAGTGTTCTTCCTGGTCATAATTATTCCTGTGGCCTCTGTATTTGCAATACCTCCTACAGATTTATAAATTATACGGCAAAAGGCAGTCAAGGACTTTTGGGTATGTGTTGCCTTAAGCATAAGATTGTATTATTCCATTATTTCAATGAAGTTCTGTTCTTTGCAGGTTGTTACTCTCGCAGTCTATACTTTTTTCTTTGCCTGCCTGATAGGGCGCCAATTTTTGGATACTGACCAAGGGTATCAGGGGCATGACTTAGATATTTACATTCCAATCTTCACACTGTTGCAGTTCTTCTTCTACGCAGGATGGCTCAAGGTAAACTAGCTTTCTGGACAGGTAATGGGGGAACCCTCCCTGGGGGGCTGGTCAAGGTGTCAGATCTGTGACACACATGGAACATCACCAGTGAATACTGAAGTTACACCAGAGGTGAATTCAGTCTGAAGTGTTCTGTGGTCATACAGTAATATTATGTAACACATTTTTAATTGCACCTGACAGACTGTGTGGTAAGAAATGGTTGTTAATCTGAAAGAGCCCATTTTAGTAGCACCAATGCAGCCACAACTCCCCAAGGGAGTATTACTCCTGCAAAAATCAGGTCTCAGGACTTGAACTAAAAAGTGACAGAAAAGAGATTAAAAAAACCCCTTTCTCCCACTCCATTCTGCAGTGGGGAAATATGGCTGCAGACCTGGCATCAACTGAAAGAGACTGAATGATACTTTCTTCTTACGATCAAAGCCGGTAGTATCTGCTGTTAACCTCATCAGATGCAGGCAATTAAAGGTCCCCAGTTCCAGAGGGCTGTGAAATAGTGACAGATAATATTGGCTAGAACTCTTCTGCATAAAAATGTTCATTAAAAAGAAGAGTTATAGAGGAATTGGATGCTGCCCATCAGCCCACTGATGACTGCTAGGCTAGCATATCACAATCAATCTGATAGTGGAGTAAACCACATACCTCAAGGTGTTTCTCTCCTCTGCAATAAACTAACTGGAAAACAGTTTCAAATAAAAAGCAAATTGGTACACTGGGGCCTATGCACATTAAGATTTCCTTTTGTGTTTTTTAATCATGGCTGGAAACACAGAGCTAACTTTTCTGTTAGAATATAAATTGAACAAAGTTGGCCAGTTTTAGAGACACCTTCCTGCAGCCAACTCCAAAGGGCAGAGTAGAGAAGGCAGCATACCGAGCTGGCAGATTGTGAGGAAAAGTAAAGTGCCTGCAGGACAAGCCCTTCTAGTCCTGTGTCCTAGGAAATCAGGCGGAAAAGGATTTTGCTGCATAGGGACCAGCCTGGATGGGAGCAGGAGAGAGAAGAAGGGAGGCTGGTATGGTGAAGGTAGCAACTTCTCCTGGAAGAAAGTGAGGCTTTATCTCTAGGCAGTGTCTGCCAGGGTTATACTAGAGGCTTAAAAACTGTAAGCTGTTCATCTTGACCACCCTGCTGGTGCTTCTGAGGGGAAATGGGTTTTCCTTCTTCAGCACCCAAAGATGTTAATAGCATCTCTTCCAGTTAGGCTCAGCGCTTCCAGCCAACTCCTGGCTGTGGCAGGTATGAGACTCCATTGTAGCTGAAAAATCTTCTGCATAAGGAGATGAAAAGGAGGAGAAAAAGTTTTAATATCAGCAGTGTTTCCTCAGACTGAAGGTTTGTCCAAACCTTCAGTGCCCCAAGTTAGGATATTTTTGTCTTGAAGGTTACAGCCAGTTTCCTGCTGAGTGTGTTGGACTTTGGCTGCCAGGCAGCAAAAAGGCCCCTGAGATACTGACTTCCAGTAACTTGGCAGTTCCTCAGAAATAATGGGTAAACTGAGCTCATTCCTTGGCCTCAAGCCTGGTCTGCTATACCTATAATACAGGGCCGAAGTTTCCCATTACATGAGACATTTCTAAATCCCCATTTTCATTACAGGGACAGATGGACTGTCCAAATACAGAGTTTAGTTGTCCAGCACTACATTCCTTTCTGGAGAATAAAGTCATGTCTCACATGCCAGGACCAGGTCAGGCAAAAAAAAGGCCACCACTGCTGTTTACTCTGTCCCAATCCTGCTCACTTTTTTAAGCTCATGTGATAGGTTTTATGGTGGATTTTTGGGTGGTGATCCGCTGGTTTACACAAAGCTGATCCATGTCTTCCCTGGAGAGCCACAACACAGACTGTGTTCTGGTTCCTTCGTATTGCAGCTGTACCCAAAATTTAATACCAAGTCAGTGAGTGTGAGCAGAGGTGACCCCTGTCTCCTTTCATTCCTCCCACCTTACAGATGTGTTTGTAGTGTTCATTTACTCAGCAGTTCTTTTGTTCTGTGTCTGTGCTGGCCTGGGAAGCTGTGGCCTCAGAGAGTCAGCAAGTGCTTATCCACAGGTACAACCTAGAGGCACATTGGAAAAATATCCAGGGAGTAACTGCCTTACAGCTATAAGTTATTTAGATCATAGCTGTCCATGGTGAGGTTAATGAACAGGACTGTTTAATCATACAGTTGCTTTACCCATATCCACATTAAACCAAGAACTGACTCCTGCTCCTGTGCATGGCCCTGGTGACAACTAGGAAGGCTTGGAAGAGTTATCAAGAATGTGATCAGCTTCAAAACTGGGGTTTAAAAAGATAAACAGAAGGAGAAAAGCATGGAGGGGAAAGGAAATAGATAAGCAGTCTGAATTTCCTAAAACTTTTTTTTTTCTTCTGTTTAATCTTTTTTTCCTCCCACAGCAGCTATGTGCTTACTCCCTGCAATGCACTTTAGTGATCACAGGGATGGGGGGCAATCTTTGGTTTTTTTCCACTGGATGTGGGCAGCCAGAGAGGGTTCCCTTTACAGACTAGTTCCCAGACCAAGGTGCCTCACCACAAAGGTGTCTGAGCTCACTGTTTGATTGTGTCCTCCACAGGATGAGCTTCTGCCCTGCAGTTTCAACCACTTCAGGTACAGAAACCCAAGCCAGCAGGCTGAATTAAAGAACACTCAGATTCTGTCTCTTGGGCTTGGCTAGCATGATGCACAGAGTTGACTCGAGTCAAGTTTTTTTGTAGGCTGCTTTTCCTGAAAAGCCTTGGAAGGTTGCCATCAGGGTTAACCCCGATAAAGAAGCAGGGGCTGATGGCTGAGGCGGAGAGACGAGCTCTACTCCCTCCGGCAGAGTCCAGCTGCAAGGCTTGGGAATACTGACCCCATGGGCTGGTGGGCTATAGCAGACAACAGTGCAATAACAGCCTCTAGCTGCTGAACCATTCACTTAAATGAGCCAAAGACAACAGTAAGGAAAGGTAATGACTATTGTATGTGACAGTTACCTTGGCCCAGACATGTCTCAGTTCCCAGTAGGTCAGTGCTGACGGTTATGATTGACAGCACTAGAGAGGCACAGAGATACAAATCTATAGTGAAAGCAAGCTGCTCCTTCGCTAGGCTGGCAGAACCATCACACACAGCTCAAGCTGTGATTGCAAGTGACAGGCAGGGAGAGAGAGAAAAATCCAATCCTACTTCCTCTGCAGCAGTAGTCCTGACATGGCATGCCAGCCTCTCTTCACTGTCTCATTTTCTTTCCAGGTCGCTGAACAACTCATTAATCCGTTTGGAGAAGATGATGATGATTTTGAAACTAACTGGTGCATCGATAGAAATTTACAGGTTGCTGTTGTTATTTCTACTTTCAGTTCTACCATAGATTATCATTACATCTAATACAGTGTTATACATTGAGGAACAAATTAGGGCAAGAAGTGTCAGCAAAACGTACTCTTTCCCTGAAGGATTACCTGTGGCTGTAATCCACAGAGTTTGTTTTTATGAGCTAATTCATCTTGATTTTGGTATTTGGCATTTAAAATGCCTGAATAAACATGCAAACAGCTGACCTTAAATTATAAGATCGCTCTATGCCTGGAAAAACATGTAATGTAGGTCAATCCTGCAAAATCCAGAAGTCATTCCCACATAGATAAGAACATGTTTTGCTAATCTAAATGGCTTGAGATTAAAATATTGCATATGAACCTTCCTCTAAAAAGAAAGGCAGCAAAAATACTAAAAAGACCAAGCAGGGCCCTGAACTAATAAGCAGGGCCAGTACCATGATTCATGTTCTGATGCTGCCACCCACAGCAGTATCTGTGGTCAGCACAGGAGCCAGTGTCCGCAGTGGCAGGAGCTGTGAGATGACAAGGGTACATATTTATTGCAGTTACCCCTGATTCCCAAAGAGCCCTGTCTGTTGTGCTGTGAAGGAGCTCAGAGACATGAGGAGGTCCCACAGCACCTGCTGCTCCCCTTGCATAGAGACAAGCATAGGACTGGCTGAGCTGCTGTCGGACTCCACATCAGCAAAGCAGAGCCCAGGAGTTAGGGGGAGCAAGGGGCAAGCAAACCACCAAATTAAGCAAAATAACCAATGTAATCAGTGCAGGTACGTGCAAGAGAGGGAAAGGACTTCACACTGACAAAGATGCTCTCTGGCTTAGCACCACTTCAGGGTACTCGTGCTACTGTGCCTTAGAGCCTGTTGTGTAAAATTTATTAGAAGAATGTTCACATACTTGATTCAGAATGTCTTAAAATGGCAATGAAACCTATCAGAAAGATTCTTGACCTCTGGACATTTAAGGAACACATGTAATACTTTACACAGACTTTCCATAGCACACGAAGGATAACACTTAACTCATTATACATGTGGGAAAGACTTCAATCTGGCACAAATATCTTTGCAGTAGAGAAGACTCAAGTTATGATAAAATTTATGCTTTCATGAGTATAGGCATTTATAGGCGGTTTATTTCATAATACTGAGTCTCTTCCTAATGCCCAGGCTATCGTACACAGCTTATGTTAAAGGGTTTCTGAAAGAAATGTTGACCCAGGGAGTGTAAAGCAGACTATTTCATAAACTGCACTATGTTGAAAGTGACATGATCTATAAAAAAAAATCTAAGGTTTCACTTCTGGCGGTGGATGAGATGCACATGAACTTGCCAAGGATGGAGAAAGATATTTACTGGAATGATACCTCTGCCCGGCCACCCTACACAAAAGCAGCTGCTGATTACTGTATTCCTTCATTTCTTGGATCGACTATTGAAATGGGGTGAGTGGCACTAAGGGTCCTTAATGCCATCAGAAAGATCACCACCCCGACAGCCCACGTTGATTGGCAGACAGTGCAGGAATGCAGGCTCTGACAATACTGCAGGCGAGCAAGATGGAAATGGGAAAAGAAATTAGGAGGGAGCGAATAGGCTGGTGTTGGTGGGGTGATGTCTCCAGTGGTCCATGTGTTCATCCAAGTTGTGCATGCATATCTTAAATTTTATGATCAATAAATAGAGCATGTTTGCAGGGAGGGTTTGTTGATAGTCTCTGAGCACAGGATGATACCTGAAGACAGTGACTGACCTTTCTTAATAATGCTTTCTTACAGCTTCTTCATGCATCCCCAGTTAGCAACATAGCTATTTCTTTGTTCATTTAGTTAGCAGATGACAGTTAAAATCAGTCCAGATTTTTGTGAAGATCAACAAGAAATCATCTTAAATGTTGTATGACCTTTCATTGACTAATAATCTAGGCATGGAAGTTGAAATGGTCAGATTTTGTGAAGGTATGAAGAGGATTTATTTGCAGAGATCAGCAAAGAACCATGGTTAAAAAGAAACATAGAGGGTACAGGATTGCCCCCTATTGTCAGGATCTATATGAAAAATCAGTGATAGGCCAGTTAGCTTTGAAGCTGTTAATTTAAATACTTGTGACATGCTGTAATATAGGCAGGTCAGTAAGTGTAAATACTATCATGCCTGAAAAAATACCAGGCAAGTAGATGTTCTCATCTGAAAATCTTTTTTAAAACTTTACAGAAGCCATTTTTTTAACTTTAAAAATTATCTCAAGATATTTACAATTTTCCCATCATTTCCCACCTTTATCAAAATAAAATGTCTTTAATTTTTTGTTTCATTTGGCCTCAAAATTGTGGTTTTCTCATTTTTGTTCCCCTTATTTTTTCATTTTTGCGTGCATTCTACTACAAAGGACAGTGGTTTATATGAGTTCCTTTTATCACACACAGCCTTTTCAGAAGTTATTTCCTTATGGAAAAACTATAAAATGGCAAAAAGAAAAGTAAAGAAGAAAGTAAAAAAAGCAAAGAAGAAAAATTCATAGAATATAATTTATTTTAAGGCAGTTTCTAGGGGGAAAGGGTGGCAAAGAAGAAACATCATTAAGTCTGCAAACAATTTTTTAATAAGAAGTACTTCACACAAAAAATTAAGGAAGGAGTGAATGAAAAGTAGCTCCCTGATAGCCCCTGTGGAATGCAAACAGCTCTGATGTGTTGATTTTTTTTATTAATTATCTTCTCATCTGAACCATTTCTCTGTTCATATCTTTAAAAATAGTGGGTAGTTCTTATGCAAACTTCAAAAACAAGCTCTAAAAATTCTTCCAAGTCCAAAGTAAATATATATAGCTTGACCCCAAATCCGAAGTCTTCTCCAGTCACCTCAAGCTAACATCTGGAACAGGTTGCCCAAAGAGGTGGTAGATGTCCCATTCCCGGAAACATTCAAGACCAGGATGGATGGGGCAATGAGGAACCTGATCTAGTTGAACGTGTCCCTGCTCACTGCAGGGAGTTGGATTAGATGCCTCTAAAGGTCCCTTCCAACACAAACTATTCTATGATCTTCACGAATGAATGATGAAGTTCCTCTGTCCCTCCAGGTTAGTGTTGCCTGCCTGTGCTCCTTGCCTCAGATTTGGCCCAAGCCCCTTTGCCATTCTTGCCCTTAGGACAAGTAACTGGACTAGTTTGGCTTGTCCGGGCTGCACTGAGTCAGTGACGTGTACTGAATTGACTGGCACGTGCAGCAGTAGTTGTTCTCATGAAGCACCAGGGCTGTGCAGGAGAAGAGTACCAAGTACAGGTGAGACCTTCAGAAACACTGTCATGCCCCAGAAGTAAGTGAGATTTGGCCACCTGAGTAATTTCAACATTTTTTGAAACTGTCGTACTCTCTTTCCAGCAGTTGCTTTTTCACTTATTGTTGTTATTTTTCCCTGAAGGATTCTCCTGAAAAAGTAACTACAGCACTGAGTAGGACTCCTTTCTCTCCTTTCCCTCACCCTTAGCACAAGCCTAACCATGTGGAGCTGCCTCAGAAGGCTGCAGCTCAAACATGAAATGGTACCAGATGCCTGTCTGGATGCCCTCCCAGCCTGGTCCTTAGGAGAAGAGATACCTGGATGTGGAGAGTTCTCTGTGTGATCTGGCTGATTCAAAGGCACAGACACCCTTTGCTGGCACCCTCACCCTTTTCCTGCTTTTCTTTAGGGACACACTAGGGCCTTGGTTCCTGTGTCTTGGTTCCTATCTCTGAAACAGAGGGATATATATGTGCATAGAAACCCAATGCTTCCTATATTTGAGTGACATCTACTACCTGGCTTTATTTGGCAGGCTGGCTGATACAGAATTCCTCTATGGGGAAGAGTGGCCTTGGGAAGAGGAGAAACATCAGAGACAATATTCAGTTTTGAGAAGAGTCAAGAGGTTTCTCAGCGTCCATGAGGGTCCTTCATACCCGACTCACCACCGCTACAGTCGGCAGACAAGTGAGAATTCGGTGTTTTTCCCAGCAGATGAAAAGGGGCACATCAGGCGGCTGCAGGAAATGCACACAAGAGGGAGGCACTCTACCTCAAGCTCCAAGAAGAAACATGAAGGAGTTAACAGAAGTAACAGATTTCATGGTAGCCGAGAGCTTGGACCCATAACAGAAACCTCAAGGAACGAGGCACAGTTCGACGACAGTGACACCTCATCTGAGACAAACAGGCCAGTTCCTGAAGTCGTCGTCTCTGAAGCCAAGGAGATTGCACCTGATGTGCTGGGCCAACCGGACCTGCCAACAGAGCGCTCCGCAAGCATGCCAGAAGAGAAGCTCCAAAGGATCCTAGATGAGGCAAATGTGGCTCTTCTGAGCCAACACTTTTTCCCCCCAGAAATTACTCCATACCTTTCAAGTTCAGAAGTGCATCAGTCACTTCCTAGCGTGATAGGAGAGCCCAAACATGAGCCCCAGGTTAGTAACATAGCTGGTCTCATAACAGACCATGAGAGAAACCTTCAGCGATGGAGTTTACCCAGCTTCCATAGTCCTAGTACAACATCAAATGCTGATGCTGCACCGCCTTCAACAGATTCTGGGATAACTTCACAACAAAGGACATTCAGTGATGAAAAAAATGTTACTTCTGCTTCTACTGCGCAAACATTTGAGATGCAGAACTTATGGGAAAACCTGGACAGTAAAGAAACAGCCATAGTAGAATTTTCTAATGAGGAAAGTGAAAGAAAACTTTGACCATTCTTCCTCTGGGTTTGACTGAACTTCTTGTCTTCTCTTGTACATGGTTCTCACACAAATTTGCTGAAAGTGCAGAAGGGCAGACTCGATACTCAGACAAGTCATGAACAAGATCCAGCAGAGGATTTGGGCACCTAAATAGGAGGCATTGTGGTGACGTACTTTAAGCCACTTGGTCACTGGCTTGAAATCTGTGACCCTGTGGGAAATACATTTACACGGAGAACTGGGAGCCTCAGGAGTGGATGCAAATCCACCCAGCTAGTGTATATGGCAGCAAGCTGTGCAGACTCAACTAGAGGAAACACTAAGGTTATCAGAAGAGTGGAGGTGGTTCTGTCCACTTTGGATACACATTGAACTCTGCTGCCTTTGTCTTCTCCATCAACTTAAGGTCCATGACATCCCTGTAAAATCCACCAACAGTTTTGGTTTCTCCTTAAGTGGCTCAAAGACAAGATGTGGGCTCAATTCCCTTCTCAGCCTGGAGAGATTCAGCCCACCATCTCTCACTGCCTGGAGGAACACTTGAAAAATCAGGCCCCTCACTTGTGTAGGACAGTATCCTGCCCCACTCCTGATGAAGCTATGCCACTAAAGAGTAGAAAAAATAGAAGGATTAAATGTTTAATTTCATTTTAGAAAATGGAAGGTGCAAAACAGCTGATGAGCTGGATATGGGATGTCTGAGCCTTGGAGAAAGTATGTGGCATACCCAGTGACAGTTTATTGTAAAATGAGGATCCCAGGCAACCTCCCTAGTGATGACAGGGCTGCAGCACTCCATCAAGAGGTGATGGAGCTGCAGGTCCAACTAGGCTTAGGGCTCCACTCTTGTGGAGATCTCTGGCTGGAAGTGTACGGGCTGTAGTCATCCCAGGCAGACAACGAAGTGGTCCATGATTGCTAGCAAAATTGGTGTCCACTTCCTAAACCTCTCCCCCATTCCCATGCTTCCCAGATGTACCACACACATTCTTAATTAATCCAAACCTGAGTCAGCATTAGGTGGCTCGTGCTACTCCAGGGGCGACCAAGCCGCCTCCCTAAACCTCCTGGTGGTGACCGGGCCTTTCAGCTATCACTCCTGCAAGATGTCTCAAAGCAGGCCAGGAAAGCTGCCACAGCTCCTTGGTTTTAGCTCTCACCCACGTTTACAAAAGTGCAGTCCGGAGCATGTTGCCAGCGTTCTCCCATGAGTGAGTGTCCAAGTAGAGGGTCTCCCCAGACAAGGGAGCGACAAGGTAGCTCAGGGACTGGAAAGAACAGAGAGAGGAGGAGACCGAAAGTTATGAGTCTGCAACAGCCAGCAAAGGCAGTATGGACTGCATGGACAGCAAGTCCACCCAGCTCTCTTGCTCAGAAGGTTGCACTTCAGGAAACAAACCGGCCTCTCTGCATGGGTAACTGGTAACACCAGTGGCTCCTGGGAGACTTCAGGACTCCCTGAAGCTGGGAAGGGAGTGAACAGACCTGCCTGCTCCTGCTCCTATGGCAAACAACTTAGGTGAGGAGCCCCTCTAGCAGGCTATCACATACAGCAGGAGTCTATCTCATCTGGGTAGGCTTTGAACAAAATCAACCACTGTCCCCACTTCTACTTCTTCCAGCTTTGTTTCTGGCTGGGAATTGGCTCCTGCTTCTGTATATTAGGCAAGGTCTGAGCAGAGCCACACTCTCAAATCCTCCAAAGACACTAGACAAAAACACATGTATCTCGTTGGTTTAGGATGCGCAGGACACTAGGCCCAAGGAAGCACCCTTCAAACTCATATTATGGGAATTCCAGATATGCAGAAGAGCCAAGCACAGATTTGCCAGGCATCTATGGAAGGACTTCTTCACACCATGAGATGAAGTGACACTGGTGTCTGACAGCAGCTTATCGAAATTTGATCACAGTTTGGAGTGAGGTGTTCTGGTGCAACCTCACCCTTGCCACTCTACAAGAAGTCTTCAGGCAATTCAGGTTGCTCTGTTCAGGTTTGACCAACAAAATGAGAAACTCTATGGAGTGAAATTATACTGAAATAAACAGCACCTCAGCCCACGAGTCCAATTTTCTGAATGGCCCTTACCCATCTTGTGGAAGCATTCCCTTTTTCCTCCCGATTCCTTCTTTCTTCTTGTAGCTGAAGCCACACTTTTCAATTCAATGTTTTGTCAATCTAATTGTATCTGCAACTGTCAAGGAACCTAATTTACCGATGAGCTTAACTTAAATAAATGGCGAATTTTAAGTATAAACAATACATTTTTAAGGATAGCCAGACAGCTCCAGTCACACAGCTAGAAACAAAGTAAAAGTAACTGCTGCTCTCCTCTATAGCACTTTTTTTAAATTTGGGAGAGCAATACAAATTTCTGGGGAGTTTGGCCGTACTCCTCCCAGCCGTGCATGTATAGGAGGGGTTTTCAGCAGCTGTGAAGGAAGCCTGGCCCATTATCTAGCTCTCTCCTCACAGTACATAAGCTTGAGGAGCTGTGCTTCACACTGTAAGGGAATTTAAGCCAGAAATTAGAGATGACTCTCAAGTGTCCACCACAAATCCGCACTGAGAGTCCAGTCCCACCCTACCGCCTCACTCTACTCCTTCCCACAGCTTCCACCAGGGCTTAAGGTATTGGACCAAAGTGCTCTGTGTCCCCAGCTCAGACATCAGTTTGTTTCATTCCAGCACTGCTAAGCATCAGAAAGCCTTCCCAGCTTCTCATCATCCAGCTCTGCTCATCTTCTTCTTAGCCTGGCTGCTGCCTAGGATGCACACTGCTGCTTTCCACCAGGACATTAAACATCTGATCAGCAATGATTTTGCTCTCTCTCCCACTCACTCTGCCAGCACTCCCCAGCCCTGCAACTGTGTTAATTATTTGATGGAGGCTAAGGGTGGCCACACAGCAGCCATTAGGTAGGCAAGAGCTTCAGTTAAGCCCCACAGAGGTGTCTATTAGACATGTACATGCATGCTAAATTAGGAGTTACAGCTCTGAAGTCACACAATGCAATCCGTAATACATAACCAGCATTTCACACAGTGGGCCAGCTCCATGTTAGCTACAGTATTCTGTTAATTGCTTGTGAAGAAGCTAGTGCTGAGATGAGTTACCAGAAAAATTTCCTCGTTTAGTCTGTTATCTCACTTTTTGCAAGCATCTGTGGACTCTGATTTGTATTAAATTATCTTTTGGGATTATGCGCTCTCTTAGGCACTTCTCTCAGTAAACTATTTGCCATAGCATGGTAAAGGGATTATTTTAGCAAACCCAACAATCTACAATTCATGTTCACAGGTATAAGCAATATTGAATAAAGGCACTTTGAGAAACACCATCGTCCTGGTTGTACTGAACTGTCAAGAAACACTTCTGGCAAGGGTTTGACCTGTTGTGCAAATCAACTTGATGTCTACCAGGAACAGCAAGGCAGACTTACAGAAACTGGCAAAGCTGGAAAAGGATAGAACAGTGCCAGGATAGACAAGTAGGTCAGAGCAGCAGTTTGCTCCCATCAGATGGTGTTAATCTTGAGCAGGATCAAGAACAAAGAGAGAGGGCTAGTCCCTCTGCATGCTGCCTGACTTTCCACCTGTTTCTAGGATATGTTCACACTCTGCACTGGAATTCATAGAGCCAAGATGTCAGTGCTGGGACCGACTGGCTGTGGGAACATGTCCCAGCACCCTTAAAATCTTCTGTCATAAATAACAGATCTCTAACTCCGACTGCAAACTCATATTTGAGGAATATATGCATATTTTATATATGATGAAAGTGTACCAGAGTGTTAAGTCTGCTGCATAGTAGAGAAAACAAAAATACCCTGCTGCTGTTAAATGAGGGATGGGGCTTTATAGATGTTTGTTTGCCTTGGTTCATGACCAAACAAATGGCATTTTCTAGAAAATAAGTTAGCTCATGGTCAATCCATCCTTTAGGAGTGACACGGACGAAGGGGAGTCAAGGCAAGATTGGCCTGAAATACATGGTAACTTCACACAGCTCAGTCTTGTCTGCAGAAAGTGACAGCTGGCAGCAGACTCTCCTTTGCTAGAGGTTGATAGCCTGGATGCAAAATGTGTAATACAATGTGGCTGCAAACAGAGAGCCATGAAAACAGGCACCAGAGAGAAGGAGTATTTCATACCAAAAGGCAAGATCAGTATTTCAGAGATACCTACAGGAAAACCATCCCAGTTTTGTAATACTTATGGAGTCTTACAACTGAAAACTTAAAATCTAAGGGGCTGTGATTATGATATCGCCAAGGCCAGCAATGAATGTTGCCTTTGGTCTGTGCCAGGCACATCCAGACAGATAGCATCAGCAAGTCCACCAACCACTGTCCCAGCGATGCCACCATGGGGCCAGTCTATGTCTCCTCACGGCTCTGCCCTGCTGGGGAGGTGCCCAGTGCACAGGGCTGGGACTGCAGACATTTTTTGGCTTTAGGAAGATACAAGCAGCCCCAACATGCCAACACGTCACATTTTTCCCTCCAGGACACAGCGCAACATGAATTTCCAACTGTTGTTCCACCCTCAACTGCCCTTCCTCTCCAGCACTGGAATCACTGTAAAAAAACATAACATGTAACTGAAACAGTGCTAAGATCAAAGCAGACTTTGTTTGGTTAATTTTTATTCATGTGTATGGGGGTAGTATCAGCTTTAGCAATCCAAACAAATACTCCAATGGGCAT
Organism: Rhagologus leucostigma; assembly: GCA_013397725.1. Classification (NCBI taxonomy): domain Eukaryota; kingdom Metazoa; phylum Chordata; class Aves; order Passeriformes; genus Rhagologus; species Rhagologus leucostigma. The sequence continues at coordinate 430,023 of VZTD01005871.1, forward strand.
AATTTAGGTGAATCTTTTGCCAAATCAGCACAGCTACCTGTGGCTGTTTTGTTTGAAACTGCTGTCACTGCTGACAAGAAGTGGCTGAGCGAAGGGCAGTAGATGTGTAGTGCTGGTGCGTGGGTCCCACAACACAGGTGAGGAGGAGGAACACTGTGGTATCCCTTTGCACGGGCTGCAGTCCAGGTTTTCTAATGTGAATAGATGCTGTTCCAGCTGCTCACATCGCCGAGGGGCAGAGGAGTCAGGTGCTAATAGCAGCACCTGACCTAAGGCACGGATGTCAAATGCTGAGACCCCAAAGAGGAGAATTATCAAGGGATAATGAGCCCAAGGGAAAAAGCAGGTTTGAGAGATGGTGTAAGGAGCAGGAAATTGCGCAAGGAACAGTAGCTGAAATTAGTCACCCCACAGGCATCAGTCAAATTCCCTTTTATATAAGCTGGTTGGAGCAAGCTAATTTAAAGATAATTTCCATGGCACTCAGGAAACAAAGCTGAACAAAACCCAGACCATGGAAAATAATGACAAAAAGGAAAGCTGTAGGAAATGAGGTGGAAACTAGCATACAAGAAGAAAAAAAAGATAGCCAGACTGGACAGGACTAGGATTAGTTTAGCCCATTCATAGCCGCTATCTTGTTAGGTTGGCACAGTTCAGCATTTTTATTCTTCCTGATCTTTTGCAAATCTGAGTGCTGAGCTGCTCTACTGCTTTATCCTGAGAGCTGTAGTGTCCGTGAGTTACTCAGGAAAAAAATTTTCTCTGTTGTAAACATATAGCTATTTAACCAAACTATATAATCTGGGACAAGGATCACTGCAAAGTCCTTAAAACCTGGAGGGGGACAACACAATATGCATTTAGGTCCAGAGCTTCAGTAAAAGTTCTTCTTCACACATGTGTTGAAGTTCATTACATTAACATTTAAGACAGAATAAATGCTATTATGGCTCAGTAGTAATCCTTCCTGTGAACAGCTTTTGCGAATCCCACTCTGTCATTCCCACGATCAAAAATGCAATAAAACGCAGACATGAAGACGTCTCCTAAAATCCAGAGCGAGCCTGTGCGAGTGGGGATGTCGAGAGACTGAAAGCCACTCATGCAGAAGGTTTGGTCATCAATAGACTCCTGGAAGGGAAAGCACATGTCCCTGCAGCAGCCTGCTCCCTCCCCAGCTCAGGGAGTGGGGAGCGAGGAAGCTGCGGATACACACCTTTATGATGTACTGCTCTGCTGTCAGCTTGTACTCGCGGTGTCCGATCGTGAAGCTTATGTGAGGCAAGCTCGACAATCTTCTGCAGTCTACGAGAAACTGGACACGATGCACTGACTGAGACAGGACCACTTTGTCTTTCTTTAAGTACTGCCCTTTGAGTTCAAGGCTTTTGGAGTAGGTAATAGTGAATTTACTACAGAGAAACAGCATCAGGCTGACTTACAGCCTAACATTGCCCTCCAGCTTTCTGGTTCCTGTACTCGGTCAAACCAGCCCAGCAGCCCAGACCACTGCACCCTAGGGACCCAGGGTGATGAAAATCCTTGCAAGTCCCAAAAGGAAGGAGGTGAAGGGGGCTCTGATATCCTCCTTGTGCAACTCAAAGGCAAAACTAAGTGTGTGAGCCCCAGCGAGCCTACATAGCAAGGTCTGCCAAGCAAAAGTCTTCCAATTCTCTGACCATGACAGGGTAGAGAGAGCTGCTCCAGCCACAGAGGGAGCACCCTGTGGCTGCAGCTCATCCCAGGTCCTCCCATAATAACATCACTTTAGGGAAAAAAAAAGCTAGTGAGGAATACAGCACTTTATGCTCATATTTTGCCCTGGAGTGGGATTTAAAGAGTAGAAGGAGTAAACTCTGGCATGGTCATTCATTTCCATAAATAATACATTCAGTTACAGTAACAGAGAAGATAATTTCCTGGCCTTTCTAGTTATTTCATGAAACATGAAATGGCACTGCAGAATACTCCAACTCCCAGGGGAATCTTTGCTGTAAACTGTAGTGTTTAAAGCCATTGTTTTAGAGGCTTCCTAGAAGGAAGAATCTGCTTGTTGCTGTTTTCCAATCTGTTTTATGAAAACATAACCCTACATCTTGTGTACACTTACCAACTGTCATACCATTAGAACAAAACAAACCATGGGATACAGAGGACAAGGGTAAAAAAAGCCAGTAAAATGATTTGTAGGATACAAGAAGCGAGACATTATTCTTTTACATAGCTCTTATAGAATAGTACATCCAGAACAAATCAATCCTTGCTGAAAAGAGGTGAAAGTTCTGGTAAAATCCTGGATAGATACAGTCACTTTTACTGGGATAAATTTGAGACAATATGTGCAGTCTGTCTTTGATTGCTAGAAATCAATCATAGAAAGTCTTATTTTCAGGGTGCTTTTTTGCGGAATCTGAGATGCCAGCTAAGTGTTTTTATATCAGCACTGAATATATCACTGGTGTATGTGAACTTACAAAGCAACGACCCATTCCTTGTTTGTATTAGGCTAGCATAAGTACATTGGAAATACATATTTTATGTATATTCATTAGTATGAACTACTATAAAATCAACTTATCAAAGCAGACTCTTTGGCATGTATCTAAAAATTTGAACAAAATCAAGATTAAAGGTTTAATTGAGAAAGAATCAGGAGCCTCAGGAGTTACACAGATGTCACTCCAAGTCCCCCTCTTACAAATGAAAGTGGATCAAGAGTCCACTTTTGTCTTTGCTCGTTGTCCAGTGCACTGGGCACTTGTAATACTCTTAATTTTCTTCCAAGAGCAGTTTTGGGTCAGGATGAAGACAAATAGGTTAGAACATGGTGCTAATAACACCAAGGTTTTGCTCCCTGTACGGGCCATTCACCTGAGAGTTGGATTTGATGATCCTTGTGGGTCCTTTCCAATTCAGAATATTCTGTGAAATGCAAAGTTAACAAAAGCCATACACGGCAGCTTTCCTTGGGCACTGGAGCTGTGTAACGTGCTCGTGACTTGTGGGAGTCAGCCAAGGGCCAGCAATAAGGCATGGTAGAAATAAGCTGCTCTTTCCCTGGAGGCAGGGACAGGAAGGAGTGGTGAGGAGTGTCAGCAAGGAAGATGCAGGAGACAGCAGCAGGGAAGAAAGGAAAACCAGCAAGGGGTCAGAGGAATAAGGTTCAGGAGGAAGAGTAAGAGACAGCAAGCCTTGTCCCGTACCCTGTGACTCATCTGCAAGGAGCCAGCATTGTGAGTGACACTGATGTGCCTCCCTCCCAGGAGCTCTGGCACGACACCAACTGCTCCACTGCAAGCTGACAGTGACAGGTCCTGTCAGTGAAGCCACTGTGGGGTTGTCATTAAAATACCATTCCCTTTCTATTTGATGCTGACGTAGCTGGCCATCAGCACCAAATCCCTCCTGGCCTGGGAGAGCCAACAGCTAGAGCTGGGGACCTTGAAAATCCTCTGAACTTACAAAAGAAAATTATCTCTCATGCAGAGTACAGATTGATTCCCCAAACAGATGTGCCCATTATTTCCTTACACACCATTATAGAAGAGGAGGTGAACATTTGGGAGGAGGGCTGGGGCAAGGCATATAGGTCAAAAGCAGCTTGGCTCAGAGTTCAGTGCTGTCCTGGAAGCAAGGTTTTCGCTGGCACCTGTCTAAGCAATCATTTCGGTTATTTTCCAACTCTTTGCTTCAAATACCAGTTTCTTGTCCTCTCTAGCTGGCTGTACAGTTTTTACCTCTCCAGCATTTGATGGACTTGCCCCGATATATTCCTGCAATCGCCTGATTTGCGAAGAAGGGCCGGTGATAAGAGAAGTGCCCGAGTCAACAATGGCTTCACAGCCATGGGAGCAAAATGCCACCCGGCCCTGGATCTTTATACTGCAAGTGAAAAAAAAGCAGCTTTAAGCAAACGGCATATACACTGTGACTGAAACACCGTATTATTGCTAGCTAAAATACCAGAGTACTGACTAAAGTTAATCCCAGACAACAAGTGACAGGACAAGAGGAAATGGCCTCAAGTTGCACCACAGTAGATTTAGATTGGATATTAGGAAAAATTTCTTCACAGAAAGGGTTGTAAAGCACTGGAACAGGTTGCCCAGGAAAGTGGTAGGGTCACCATCCTTGGAAGCATTCAAAAGATGTGTGAATGTGGCACTTGAGGATATGGTTTAGTGGTGTACTTGGTAGTGGTGCTGGGTTGACAGCTATAGTCAATGATCTCAAAGATCTTTTCCAACCCCAATGATTCTGTGAGTCTATGATTAAAACTCAATGCCAAGCTTTGCTAAAGACAAGAATGTCTGTGGACCCACTTTTCTCTCTCAGGTCTCTACAGCCCTAATCATGTGCTTCCTGCTGATGAATTTGTCCTCATCCGCAGGTATGTGTTCTCATCAATTTAGGCAGGGTGCTAGAAGTGGGACAAAGGAACACTGGCTACTTTGACCAGTTAGCAGGACAGATGAGAGCAGGACCCAGAGCTGGATTCCATTCCTGGGTGCCTTAACCTCCTAAATGAACAGTCCACCAAGACTCAACTTGACCGCTGGTGCATCATATTAGAACATACTAACATGCTCTCCCGGAAACCAGCTACCCATGTCACAGCAGATTTAGAGAACTAACAAACCCCAGTCTCATCCCGGTGAACCCCTCTTTGAGAGGCACAGGGGTAAAACACTGCAGCTGAGTCCTCCTGCATCCATGTCACCACATGTTTCTGTCTCTGGGAGTTCACCTAAGGAGGTGAATTCCACCAGGTTTTTTATACATACATACATACATACTTGTTCATGTGTATTTGCCAGTAGCTTTTCTCAGTGACTGGGACCCAGTGGATTGAGCCTTTGTAGAGAGAATGGTCTATTCCCCCCAGAATCAACTCACCACCATTCTCAGTGTCATCTCCTCTGAAAGCAGAAAAGAGTTTAACACAGACGTGGGAGTGTGCCAGCAGGCACCAATGAGATTACACTTGAAAAGCAAAAGGCAGATCACAGCCCTTTCTAAATTCAGATATGGATGGCTGAAAGGGATTGTTCCTAAATTATCACTGTATATGTCCCAACTCAGACCCTCCAAACAACCTCTGAGAAGACTTACTGTAGACACCAAGGTAGGCATCAGGAGCAGGCTGAGCCAGTTGCTACTCTCAGCTCAAAATAAACACTAGAGGAATAGGTGGAGTTGCAGCTAGGTCCAGATCAGGGAACAGCATTTTTCTGAAATGTGGCTATTTGGGTGTAGCACAGCATTTCTGTTCATCTCCATGGGCCAGAGGGAAACCTCTGGCAACAAACATGGCAAGTCTGAGCTGGGAACTTTTCTCTTCTTCATGACCAGCTCCAACAAGAATAAATCTCTGTCCAAAATGTCATGGTCCTCCCCATAACATTTTTTCTTTTCATGCCATGATCTTCAATGTCAGATTGAAAACAAAAAAACCAACACAAATAATCAAAAAAAAGGGGAAATTTCTTTCTAGGGTTGAAGCTTTCTACAGATGCGCAGTTGTTTCTATCAACTGTTAGAAGAGATTTACTTCTTTTTTGGCAGTGTCATTTTAAAGACAGACCTTTTCAGATAGAAAGAGAAGACCGGCTCCTCTACCAGGTGCTGGTTCATGATGCTGTCAAACACAGGCAGAGCATTGCCCACTGCTAAGGAGGGGTAGCCTAAGCCCAGTACACCATCAAAGTGGGCAAGGACAAAAGTTGTTCCCGGCTCAAACACCGACTCGCCGAAGTCCTGTCCCTTGATGGAGATGTTACTTATCTGTTCGGTTAAAAAAAAAAAACAAAAAACAGCCAAGCAAAGAACAACCACAACTGAAAGTAATGACACCGTCAATAACAAGAAATTAGCCATATTTCCGATCCATATCAATGGATTCATTCAATTTATAAAGCCTGGGTATCTTTGTGTGACTTGCATCAATATAGCACGTGCCCATTTTGCAGGTAGGCTGCACCAATTCCTTAGAATGCCATAATTACGTGGCTGCTTGTTCATAAGCCCAGAACAGGATCCAGGAAGACAAGCAGAAATGAAAAATAAAATCTGAGGCATTTGTGTTGGTAGCCCAAAGCTGGAGCAGCACCCACAACCTCTCAGCACCCGGCTTGGTGGGACCTCACCCTGCCCTTGCCTAAATGAGGCAAGGTTTTCCAGGACAAGGCCAGTATCTGAACTGCCCTGAAAACAGCTGATGTGGAGGCTGACACCCATTTTAGGTGGGCACTCACCTGCAGCGTGTCTTTGCCAGCAATGCCCAGAAGCTGTCCTGAGCCGTACTGCAGGGAGAAGGCTTCCCCTCCGTGCTCATATGAATCTGACTTGAAGGACTTAAATTTCTGGTGCACCCCTACACAAAAAAATGACATCTCTACACTGAGGGGAGGTCCTGGCATTGCATCCACTCCTCAATGAAGAACCAGATGAGATGTAGGAGAGCCAGATTTTTGCTTCTCTCATGAGAAAAGTGTTGAAGAAGTACTGCAGGTACCTCAGTTCCCCTGCAGGCACCCCAGTTTTTCTATATCTGAGAGGTAATTTTGCATTTTAAAGGAAAATTAGAACAAAAATGGGAATTTCGACCTCTGTTGGTAGGTCTCCCCAGTCTATTTTCATGCCTTTTACCTCACGGTGCAGAGGGACTCTGGGTGGTTGCAGCCGGCGCCTGCCCTGGCTGCAGAGTGACATGAGGGACGGAGAGGAGCAAACTGGGAAGAGGAGAGTGGCCCTAGTGGGATGCTCCAAATCCTCCCCTTGCAGGTCCCTGCTGCAGGCAAGCTTCTTGGGAAAGGAGAAGTGGGCAAGGTCTCTGGACCCAAGACATGAGAAGCATCAGGGAGAATAACATTTCTTACTGCAGGCCTCGCTGATGCAATAAGCAGAAGGGACCCAGAAGTTGGAGGAGCCGGTGTCGAACACCACGGTGAACCTCTGTGGCGGTGTCCCGACGCTCACAACCCCGTAGTACTGCGCCTGCGGGAGGAACAACCCACTCAGCCCCGGGCAGCCTCCAGACAGCTATTCCTGCAGAAGAGGCCTGCTGGGGAGCATCACACAACACTTCCTCAGGGGGTTCTGTGCAATTCCATTTAAAAGTAAATGCACACCACACGAAGCGTGTCTGCTTCCACAAGTGGCTCCAGGCAGCAGGTTTCACTTCAGCTGAATGCACAACGGTATGGCATTTTTAAAGCTTTTTAAGCAAACATTCGGTTGGGTTCCCTATGGAGTCAACAACCCCTCTTTCACTGGCTTCAGAGGTGGCAAGGTCATCTCCAAGATGAAACTCTCACGTGACCACACAGTCTTTCAGGCTGTTCCTTACTGATGTCAATAAGAAATCAGTGTTGCAAAGTCAGTATGACCTGCCTCTGCCAGCTTCAGAGGGCTCCAGCCGGTGGCACAAACACTGCCATATGTGGCTGCCCTTTTTCCTTTGTAATTATCAGGTATTATAGCAAGTCAAAAAGTATTGTGTTGCACAAACTGTTCCTGATGTACCGAACAAAGTTCATCCAGCAGATGAAGAAACCACTGACCATCCCTGGACACTGAGATAATCCGTGAACACGTGAATGCTGGAGCGAAGTGCTTATCCACATCCCGTATACAAGTGTCTAAGTGCTCCTATCTGGCCCTGGAAGAGCACTTCAGCATTAAGAGACCTATTTTTAGGAAGAGGTATTTCTGGAATTCAATCACAGATAAAAAAGTAATAGCTAGTGCCAATTTTTTTTCAGCAATACAAGTACTTGAATATGTACCTTCAAGTGCATACTTGTTAATTAATGCACTGATGTTTCTGACCCCAGAATTTATGGCCTGAACGAGATAGTCTTGAGAAGGCAAGCAAGCATGCCATTTAAGAGAATATCCAGCTATACAGCAGGATTCTATTTCTTCCTGCATTAAACAAACCTTAAGGATGTCCATTAAAAAACCCCAAAAAATCCAAAAAACATACAACCAGAAAACCCACATACACTCTGCAATAAAACCTCCATACACACTGCAGTAAAACCGTTCCTGGTGCTACCTGAATATGCTGGGGAAGTGGGTTTTGCTTTGTTGTTTTAAGATTTATCCCTCTTTGAAATAAGCTTTAAAGCAGGTTGAAATGTTTCAGTGTCCTTTTTTCTTCTTCACATACTTATTTCTTTACGGCCCTCAGGTGTCAGTAAGTCCTTGCTGAATGAATTTGGCCTTCCCTTTGATTCTGTTCCCTGTTCAGATGAAGACTTCACAACACTTCTGCGGCTTAGTTTTCCTTGAGATAAGCATAGCAGAAGAACCAAATAAAACAGAAGACAGAGACCATCCAAATGGACAAAATTCTAAACCCAGGAAAGACAGCTTACAAAATGGTAGACCTGCTGACTTGTCTGTCTGAGATCCAGAGAAATAATATTTTTTCCTTTTTCAGTTTAGATGGTAAATCCTCCCAGGTCAGTCTCCAATATTTAATACATATTAAACTCCAGAGATAAAAGCAAAAATAAAAACCTCTACTTAGGTCTTTGTTATCACTGATTTATGAGTTCACCTGATCAAATAAATGAGATTTGGAGGACTTTTTTATAACACAGAAGCATCCAAGTGCCCGGTAAATAGAATATGACTAAATGAAGTAATCAGATTCTGCTATGAAAAACCCTATAGTTCGTCAAGACAGATGCAAGCAAACCTCCCATATTTCTTTGGGGACCCAACTGAGTCCAACACAGATCTATACAAAAATAAAACTTGTCACAGGACTACCACTGCTACTCTACACCAGCTTTCTACCCAGGTCCCATGCTATCCTAGATCTAGACATGCTTTATTTTGCTGATTGCAACCTGTTTTTTTAAGATCTAATGTTTATAGGACAAAGCAACGAGACACTTCAAGCCCTATAATTTCATTGACAGAATAGATTTGAAATGTGCTGGGAAAAAAACCTGCCTCCAATAGAACGATGAGTCCTAATGATTGCATTACCAAAACTGTACTTACATTCATGTAATCATACAGCCTTTCTGAAGCAGTTCCTACTGATAAAGCAATATCTGCGGGGAAACAATGCAGATACCTCCGGGCAAAAACATCAGGGTGGTGATTCCTCCAAAATTCCTCTAATTCTCCCTTTTCCTTCAGCTGTTTCTTGATAGATTTGAATCGAATCAAGGGGATTCTATGCAAATAAAATAAACACAGAAAAAAATCACAGACTGTCCTTTCTAGAACTTTCATATGCTCAGTTTTTTTTTTTAAAGAGGTTTCTTTTTTGAGACCTCAAGTAGCAACAAGCACAGGTCACCCCATGAAGCCAGCTGAGACATGCCAGCGAAGCCAGATGTGTTTTCTTACCGTTCCACTGCCACAATGAACGGGATGTAAACCACAGCCAACAATATCACCCTCATGGCTCCAAGCGGTTCAGAGTCTAATGACACTCCTTTGCTCAGAAGTCCCTTTTTTATGGCCTGTTGTCAGCTGAGGGTCATTCGCCAGGTCAATCAATCACAGGAGGTCAGTGCTTTGGCAGAAAACTGATTAATTTACTCTCAGACTAACCACTGGTTTGTGCAAATAGTGGTGTCCAGTGGAGCTACTCAGGCACAGATAACCAGGGCACAGTCTAGACCAGACAGACATTTCACTAACAATCCTCAATGTCTTCTACATAAATACAATACATGGGGTGAGCTTGGCTCCTGTTAGCATGAGAAAGAGGAACCAGTCCAAGGACTTGCTGCTTTTCAAGCTTGCTTTAGTGAGATGTTGCTCAGAAGTGTTCAACGCAGAGAAAGAGGACATTATAACCATTTCCTTTTTGCATGGAGACATTTCAGCAGGGCTGACCAGACAGACATTTGATGGGCTTGTAACAAGTCACCCCCTGACAGCTGAAGTTTAATTCCCTGTTTATGGGAGAGCTCCAGTCTAAACATGTATGTGACTGCCACCCCATTAAATGGATCTTCAAAGTAAAAAACACAACCGTACAATACTGCAACATACAGTAAAAAAAAAGCAATAACTTTGCACACACACTTCAGCAAGACATTTGGAAGAGTTCTTTTGGTTTTATTTTCCTGCAAGTTTCCTGAGGTTAGTGCCTCCCACCCCTGCCTGACACTTGGGTTCAAGTCAAGCCTACAGAGAAATAATGGTGTCAAAAAGAGGCTGATTTGGCAGAGCACAACCCAAAACCCATCAGCTGCCCAGGAGGAACTGAGTCTGCAATTTACTTACAAGACTTTTTGAATCTTTCCTCTGCACAAGAAAGTACAGGAAGCAACCACATACTGCAGCCCAGCATATACTGAAGCTAACTTTGAATAATCAGCCATTTTTGTTCAAAAGGCTATGGTAGGACGCTGGGAAAAGAGCAACCACGTTTTTTTCCTCGCAACACACCAGTTATTTAAAATAAACTGCTCACTATGCAAAGGTGAACTGGAACTAAATAATCCTCCCAAAAGAGAGCAGATGTGCAACACAGCAAGGAGTGAATGTCAAAGGACATGGAGGTGGCAGGAGTTATCATCTGCTCTAGCAGCAATGTCAAGAAAAAGCAGCTGAAAAACCCAAACACACAGCATTTGTGAGCCAAGAAGGGGTTTAAATGCCTGTTACAGACTTTAAATAAATGGAAAGCAAACCAAAACTGTTCCTTTAAGTCACTTCCCTTGCTATGTCAGACTGATTGAGGAGGGCCTTGAAATCAGTAAGTTTAGAGCTCTATTTATTAGTTCCCATGGATTTTGAAACACATAGTTTGCTTATGCCAATCTACCACCAAAATTGTAAGGGCTAAAAAAACTCAGCAAAGGCTGAGCGTGGTGTCATCACACAGCTACAGGCAGAGCTTTGGATCTGAAAAAGCACCAGCAACTCTACTATAATATGTTGTTTCAAAAAATAATAGAATCTCAAAAATGCATCTTTTATATTGATTTCCATTTTATTATGATTTTTTTTTCAATTATCTAGCTCTGAGTAATAGTCCATATTTCTCCTGGACTCAGAGGTTTTACACAAGTTATCAGCAAATGATCACATTTTCTGTCTCAGAGTCGTCCCAGCCACTGAGCTGCAGGAGCTGGGTGCTGGAAATGAGAATGGTGAGCAAAGTGTGGTCCTATGTGAACTTCTAGCAAGCAAAGGCATTTCTCAAGGAGCCCCCACCTGTCACCTGATGCACAGCAGAGCAGATGTCATGCCCTTGGGTAGGGCAGTGTTGCTTTGACAAGAGCAAGACAATGTCTTTGCTGAGTGCCTTTATCACTTGAACTTTTCCTCAAATGCTACAAATGTTTCTGGGAAGTTGTAATGTTCGTGTTGGAGGGCATCGTGATAACTTTGAAGACATGAAGTGGCTTTCAAAACACCGCCTAGGTCTACTGTGGGGACTGCCTTTGCCTTGGTGCCTCCACTGAGTGGCTGATTCTCAGAAAGAACATGATTGTTCATTTTATTACAAGTGCAGTCCTTTATTAATCCACACACAAAGGTTATTCTTTCCCAAATTCTCTGATCTCACTCTATGTTCCAAGCAGACATTAATTTAGCTAACTGAGGTACAAAATGCAGCAACAAAAGGTCATTGTGACCTTTTTTGATAAGCTGGAATAATGATTAAACTACAATGCAGAGGATCCCTAAGAAATAGTTATCTGCAACTTAGAAGTTCCATTAAGTAGAAAAAATTCAAGTAGAAAAAAAATATATCCGTATCTGTATCTGCAGACACAAGGCACTTTGCAAAGTTGTCTACATATGGATTATTAAGGAAAAATATGCCTAAACTACATCATGAATATATTCTTACCTATGCTCTTATGTTGTTATGATTAGTAGGTTATCTCAAAATATTTGTTGAAAAGACAAGGCTTTGCTGTGGATGTACATTCATTATTAATCATGCCAAATGCATTTGGTTTTCCACACCTGTAGCCTACAGTGCCTTAAGGGGAAGGACCCTTGCCTTCAGAAGGTGCCACGGCTGTTTAGAAATGAAAAACAAATACAACCTGCTGACATATTCCCCACAGTGGTCCTTTGACACGGCACTGAGCGCCAAAGCAGTAAAGAAGTGTCTAGAGGGAGATGCTCATGCAGTGCAAAGTGGCCTCTTGCTGCTGGGATGCCATGCACAGCACGTCCCGCCATCAGAGAGGGAACTTTCAGGCCCTCTATTCCACAGCACCACCACAGATGACTGTGACATTATCTTTGTTCTCCAGGCTTGATACTCTGCCCAGCTTCTCCATTCAAACCCTATTTTATGGCACTCAGGTCCCAGCACTCACTGTTCTCCATCCTGCTGCAATACTGGTTCCCAGGTGCACTCTCCATTGTTCTCCTCCCACAGGAAAGCCCTCCATACATTTCATAGCATCACTGCTGCATGGCGCAGCCACTCATCTTGTGGGGAAAAGGCTCATAAACATCCTACAACCTATACCAAACTGATAGCTAAGAGCTGCTTTACATTTGAAAGCAAGTGATAGTAGAGAGCTCTGTATTACCAGATTTGACCAAAAATCCAGAGGCCACCTTAAGAGGTGCCTTTTCCTCAATATTCTGTTTGCTCAGCCTTTTGTTTTTCAAGAGCGTGTGGCTCTCAGCAGTCACGGATTTTGGTATTATAGCACCTAATACCCCGAAACCAATTGCAGATCGTGCAAAGAAAGTATTCTCCCTAAATTATGGTAAGTGTGGAAAATGACAGCAATGAGCTGTAGATATCAAAGCAAAGAGCCAGGTGATGGAAAGGTTATTTTACCTTAAAACACTCTGCCAGCTTTCAAATCCAAAGTTCATGGCAGAGCCATGGCCAACACACAGGCAAGAAAATCACAGAATGGGTTGGGTTGGAAGGAATCTTAAAGATCATATAGTTCCAAGCCCCCTGCCATGGGCAGGGATACATATGAATCCCCAGGAAGGCTTGAAATAGCAGCAGCTCAACAAGTCAAACTATGCAGAGGTTCCTATACACGGCAGTGCTCCTAGAAATCAGAACTGAATAGCAAACTGGGTCTTGATGAGAGAGCAGTTTACACTGCTACATCTAAATAGCCATAACTTTTCAACATTGGAATTATTTCACCCATAACCAGTGAGAATCTTGATGGAAATTAAATCCATGGGAGTTTCTTGACAGGTTTTGGTACAGACACGGGAACTGCAGTAGCACAGTTGGAAGGCGGATGGAGAACAGCCTTGGCAGTTTGTGATAGCACATTACATTGGGATGCAGACAAGGAGTAAAACATAATGTAATGAAAAAGGCCCTACACAGTCAAGAGTGCCAGAGGCTATAATAAATACCATTAAACTAGGAACATAAATAGTAGAACAGCTCAAGATAGCAGTTTGCCAAGTATTTGTGTTAAAGCTTTAAGATAAGTACTGGGTGGCAAGTTATACTCTGAAATCCAAGTATTTGGTACCTTTCAAAATACATCCCTGAAAGTGCCACTCGTCTTGAAAGTCAGTCAAGTCTTGACAGGTATTTTAAACCAATATTTGATTATATCCGACACTTCTGCTGAAAGTTTCATGGAAGTTAAACATCTGAGCTTAAAAATTTGGTCTGCTATGGTTTCCCAAGCGCCCATCCCTGCT